>CAUYQV010114969.1:0-51977 GCA_963574575.1 Galagoides demidoff
GAATTAGAAATCTTGAATAGACCTATATCAACCACTGAAATAACATCATCAATACGAAATCTCCCTAAAAAGAAAAGTCCAGGACCAGATGGCTTCACATCCAAATTCTATCAAACCTTTCAAGAGGAACTAGTACCTATCTTATATGACATTTTCCAAAGCATAGAAAAAGAAGGAATACTTCCCAGCGCATTCTATGAAGCAACTATCACCCTGATACCCAAACCAGAAAAGGAGCCAACAAAGAAAGAAAATTATAGACCAATATCATTAATGAATATCTATGCAAAATTATTCAATAAGATCTTAGCAAACAGGATTCAACAACACATCAAAAAAATTATACACCATGATCAAGTTGGTTTTATTCCAGGGTTATAGGGTTGGTTCAACATATGCAAATCGATAAATATAATACATCACATCAATAAAATAAAAAACAAAGACTATATGATTCTCTCAATTGACACAGAAAAAGCCTTTGATAATATTCAGCATCCTTTCATGATCAGAATTCTTAAGAAAATAGGCATAGAAGGGACATTTCTTAAACTGATAGAGGCCATTTACAGCAAACCCACAGCCAATATCATATTGAATGGTGTTAAATTGAAAATATTTTCACTCAGATCAGGAATGAGGTAAGGATCCCCACTGTCTCCACTGCTATTTAACATAGTAATGGAAGTTTTAGCCATCACAATCAGGCAAGATAAGGCGATCAAGGGTATCCAAATAGGGTCAGAGGAGATCAAACTCTCACTCTTTGCTGATGACATGATCCTGGAAAATTCTAAGGACTCAACTTCAAAACTCTTAGAAGTGATCAAGGAATATAGCAGTGTCTCAGGATACAAAATGAACACTTACAAGTCAGTAGCTTTTATATATGCCAACAATAGTCAAGCTGAAAAAAACAATCAAGGACTCTATTTCTTTTATAATAGTGCCAATGAAGATCTTATAGTAAAAAGTTTGGCTCCGTTTTTAATATTTGCTGCAAGCATTTACGCTTCATCCTTCCTCCCTCACCTCAATCTGCAACTGTGTAAGGTGATAAGAAAGCTTATGCATTTTCTATTTTGGTGTCAATTTGAAGTTCAAACCACTGAAGCCCCTTCCCATGCACTCACATCAGTCCCACCTTCTAACTTCCCTCTAACCACTAGTCTACTTCCCTAGGTCTCCTAAGCCATTTCTTTTGACTAGCCTGGAAGTCACCCTTCTCTTCCCAGAAAGCTTTATTTCTGTGAGGTCGTCAGTCTTGACGACTAAATGTTGGGTGAGGAGCCATCTTATTTCTCGTTGCTGCAGATGGTCAAAACACACCTCTTTCAGTTTCTTACTTATTTACTCAAAATATTTTTTAAAGATACAACACAGGCATAAGTGTGTCTACATTGAGATCATTACTTCTAATTGGGGTGTAGTATTCTGTAGCTGTAGTCAGTCCCTGAGCCTTAGCTGCAGACCAGTACAGGTCTGTGGCCTGTTAGGAACTGGACTGCATAGCAGAAGGTGGACAATGAACAGGTGAAGGTGTATCTCTGTTTACATTTACAGACACTCCCCATCACTGGCATCCCCAGATTCCATCCCCCAACATGCTGCACAGTCTATGGGAAAATTATCTTCCGTGAAACCAGTTCCTGGTTCCAAAAAGAGTCTGGGGATTGCTGTTTTAGAGTGAAATAGATACAGCACATTTCACTTATTTGTATCTGTGTGAGAGGACATCAGGTTGCAACTAATTCTGCACCATTGCAAAAGTTCTGGTATAAATGTTTTTACATGTCCTCTCATGACTCATTAATACTACTCTGGTTTTGATTGTTTGTAACCTTTGTGCATTTTTCTAGTTTTATTCCTTCATTTGCACGGTTTATTTGCATATGGTAAATATCATAACCTAATTTGGTATATTCGTACACCTTCTCCCTTTCTGTTGACTTGATTCTGCTTATATTTATGGAAAGACATTCTGTATTCTAGTGTAAAGAAATACACAACTTTCTTATCATTTGGTCTAAATGGATCCTGTTTAAAAAGTATTTCCCCATGCTTCCTTACTAAGAAATTCTTAATTTTTGTCCTCCATTTTGAGTCCATATTTTTATTTAGTATAAGATAAGCACCTAGAATTAATTGTTTTCTAAATGGTAATGCAGTTTTCTAAAGGTTATATATGAGTTGTATATCCTTTCTCCATTGGCTTTGATGATCTCTTCATCACACATTCAGGTTATCATTGAAACACAAGTCAGTTGTCTTTTTTTTTATTATTATTATGAACCCTTGTTTTGTATTCTGTGCCTTCTGGCTATGTGGTAATATTTAATATACTTTTCCTTTCTTCAAACATTAATTTTCTATTTAGAGATCTTTGTATCTTTACATAAAAAATGTGATGGGGTTGCATTAGTTGTTACTTAAATTTGAGGAGCAACTATCAGCCATTTCACTCATTAATATAGTAAACCTTTTTTGGGGGGGGGAACAGAATCTCACTTTGTTGCCCTCCATAGAGTTCCATGCTGTCACAGCTCACAGCAACCTCAAACGCTTGGGTTCAAGTGATTCTCTTGCCTCAGCCTGCCCAGTAGCTGGGACTATAGACGTTCATCACAACACCTGGCTATTTTTAGAGGAGTCGTCTCACTCTTGCTCAGGCTAGTCTTTAACCTGTGAGCTCAGGCAATCTACCCACCTCAGCCTCCCAGAGTGCTAGGATTATAGCCTTGTGCTACTGTGTCCAACCCTTAGTAAAACTTTTTATTCAAATATTTATTATTATATCTATCTACATAGCTAATAGTTATAGAATATGCCAGATATGATTTCAGTTATTTCCTCAGATCTTAGAGCTTTCATTACTATTTTGAATTGTTTCTGATTTTATATATGTATATATATATGTGTGTGTACATACACACACATATATATATACATATATAAAATATACATAACACAATAAAATCTTATGGTAATGTGCCAAACACATATCTAAAGCCTTAGGTGATTACGTTTCTATTTACTCCTATCAATCCTCACTAACAAGCAGAGACGAGCTAAAAAATATCATAGTTATTGTATTTTACATGTCAGAAGGGACATGAAGAAGATGAGAATGTCCCTGGATAAATGTCAGGCAACTTCAGGTAAATGGCATACCCTTGATTCATCACTATACTCTCTGCCCAATTAACCTGGATTTGTATATTTAAAAAAAGGTAACATAGGTGAATTGTCCTCAAATTATTGCACTTGTTCTTTTGGAAGGCCTTATATGTCAAAGCACAGAAGTCATCTTGTCAAAGTTGAAGCCAAAGCAGATAACTCCCCGGTGGTGATTGTCAAATTATTTATAACAGGCAGCAAATTCTCAAAAGCCTTGTATGCTGTCAGATCAAATTGGCTAAGCCATGTCATTAACTAATAATAATGCAATGTTGAATTATATGTGATTTAAATGTCGAACACTATTTATCATCGAATGGCAGGTCTTATAATATTTTGTAATTGCTTTTTGTTGGAAAATTTATCTTGCATTTGGCCAAATATTGCCATATTCTCTCAACCATTAGAGACACTTGTTGATTTTGTTAGGTTATTCACAATGAAGACCATATAATTTTCAAATAATGTGAGCTTCATCTATTCCCTTTTAACATATTTTCTTATCATATTATTTTATAGCATTATTCAGTATTATTTTAGGAGATCAGACATCCTTGTGTTTGTTATTCTGATCTTATGTGAGTATATCTAAAGCTTTTCCATTAATGTGATGTTTGCTGAAAGTTTTGGCATGTAGCTGTCCTGAAATTATGAACATTGCTTTATCTTCTATGTTTTCTAAGTTTTTCTTTCTTCACAGGTGACGTGAATATTATGAAATTCCTCTGTAAATTAATACCTTAACATTTCAACCATGAATTCTTCTCTTATGAGACATATTCCAGATGTCATATTACTAAAACTGTTACACAAAAAATCAAGTTTCTGTAATATCAAGTTTAAGAATATTTTTAATTATAGTAACCTAGCTAAGATACAAATAGCATACAAAGTTCAATATAAAAATCAGTAGGTATATTTTTAGCTATCCCAACTACAACAGATACATCCAAACTAACTGCCTCACGCTATCAAGTCGCACATTTCATTTGGCTTAACCATGAGAATTTGTTCTAACAGCAAAGATACTACTGTATTCTTAGTGTAAAGATAAAATCAAATTTGAATGTAGTAAAGAAAGGCTACATTTTATTATCTTGCCACCTTTGTGATTTTTCCACATATCCATGACTATTTGAATGTATAAAAAATAATAGAATCACTTGACAGAGAATAAATCTAAGGACTTAACATTTATTTTTAAGTGTAAATGCTTATATAAATGTAGTTTTTAAATGACCTAACTAGCCTTTTTATGAATGTCAACAGCAATATTCTTGTAAATGTCAATTTCTGAGATCCATAAAACCTCCGATTTTTAAATGTTTTTGCAAATATCCCTGTAACTGGAATAAAGTCACCAGGAGAACGGAAATGTTTGAATTGCACATCTTTAATTTTATTAAATTTTAATAGTTATAAGCCGTACCGTGAAACAAGTCCTGTAATTTATGATAGAAAGAATTCTCAAACGTCTGTGCGATATGTTTAGAATCTTCCTGGGAAGAAGTAATGATTGAATAATAAATAAAATCCAAGCCCATATAATAGTGTACAATAAACGTAAGATTAATCTGTAGAGAAAGATGCATATGGATTTGAAAAAAAGATTTAGAAGTTGAACTGAATACTTAAGAATATGAAAAATTAGCAAAGAAATGAAAAGTTGGCATAAATGTAAATAATTTTTATGACTTCCCACTGCCTTAATACGAGAATGTCTTAAAGCCTTACTGAGTATCTTTAATTATTTTTACTGTAGTGATATGTATTTTAGTGGTCACTGGTACTGGAGGACTGAGATAATCTCACTTTTCCTCTCTCTGTCTAAGCCCCCTGCCTCACATCATGCATTTATATTATTCCTAAATTAATTACATTGTCAATAAAACACGAACAAACAAACAAAAGCAGGAGCTTTAGGCTTTAGAAACAGGAGAGCTGTATTTTTTTGAAAGGGGTTTTCAACCTGCAGGGGCTGTTCTGACAGCCTGGGAAACACTGCTCCACCCACAAGCCAAGAGCACATGTTTCAAAGGAGAGTAAAAAGGAAGAGAATTCTATATTGAGCAGGGTGGCTAAATAAACATACTTAGCACACTCAGGGGAGTCGTGTGCCTGTTTGTGTTTTATACCTCATGGCTAAGAGCTCAGTTTGAAGGTTTTGGGGGGTCCCTGTGACTGAGAGGAGTTCACTGAGTTAGCAAAAAGCTAAAGATTTTATTCTCAGCTCACAGGATGAAATTTTTAACAAAATCCCAGCTTCGTAGTCCTCCTCACATAATTTTTTAAAAAATATTCAGCTGTAATGTGAACATTAAATAATACTCTTAGCAGCTGTCTTTGTATTGAACTATATTAATATAAGGCCTTTAAACTGAATATAAAGATGTTTTGCCTTCATTACCCTTTTTAATTTATTTTTCAGATTTATAATAAGCCTTGGCCAATATATCAGTGACAGCAGAAACATCAACACACCCAGTCATTGCCTTCAAAATGTGTATCTCTACTGATAAGAGCATAAGGTAATTATGGGAAGGGAGCCATGGTACAAACTTTCACTAAAACTCAGATTAAGGAAACTGGTACTATTAACTTTCAAGCAACAATATTCTGTAGTTATAGAAACGTTGCAGTCTCTTTAAAAAAGTGGGGGGAGACAAAGAAAGACATGGAGAGTTTGTTCTACATTTACCAGCAGTACATTTTATTGCTTATATTTTAATGTAAGCACACTACGTAGCCTCAGTAGTCTAATGGTGAAGCCTTTTAGGCAAGGCCTCAGACATTGTGACCAAGTTCCAAGGTCATGTCTAGAATGTAGAAGCATTAATTGCTGGGATAGATTTAAAAATAAAATGATTTACTTTTCTCCCCAATTTCCTACCTATATGCAGTTCAGTTATTAGTAGGTGTGGGCATACTGTCCTCTAATCAAACTTTTCAAGCCAGCTCTATTAAGAAGTCAGTAAAACAAAGTATTGAAATGCAGATTGCATTGATTTGCTTGAAGTTATTGCAAGGTAAGAGGAAACAGTTATCTTAGGGTAAATCAATATAATCTACATTAAAGTACATTGTCTCTTAGAGTGCCAGGAAATATTCAGTGATCTCCATTATAAAAGCAGCCATTGTGACCACCTCATGTTGTCCATCCTTAAATTTATGTCCCATGCACCTCAAGGTAAGCGAGATTTGTAAACTTTCTCAGAACCTAAATTTAGTTCCTACTGAGTTTCTCCTCAGAGCTTCTCGTTTCTGGTCAGAGGGAATCTCAGTGCTTGGTTCATTTTATCACAAAGAAATATGAATATCTGAATTCCAAACATCGTGTTTAAAGTGATAGGTAGTTAGGAATCCTGCTCTCCTGGGGAAGGAGGACAAGGGCAGGGTTCCCAGTTCTCCACCTTGGTGGCTCCCACCTTAATTTTGTCCCAGTTGAATGCTCACACCTGGGCAAGAGGGGCCATCCTGTCAATCTACCAATCAGAACTTCGCATGTCAACTGCGAAAGGGTGTAGAGGGCTCTCTAGCCTGCCAGCAAGCACAAGAGAATCTTAAAGGTGACCTAAAACAGCCTTAAGTCTCATTATCATGTCAGTAGCTTAAATCTACATTGCAGTTCACACACGCAATGGGCTCTCAGAGAGGCTGCTGGGAAGTCCACATGCCCAGGAAGGTTTTGCTCCATGGTGACCTTTGAGCAACAGAGTAAGCTTGACCTAGGGGGTATAAAAGAAACCTGCCAGCCATAACCTTGCCTCTTTGCCTTTTCTTTGTTGCTGACAATGGGGGTCATTTGCTGTCTATGACAGAAGTATCCCGCTCTATAAGCCTATACTTTGCTCTGACTCCATAAACCTATTCCTCTTTCTGAATAAACTTTGTTTCATGCTCTCCTTACTTTGGAGAATCTGGTCATTTTTAGCCAAGAGTATACCAAGAACCCGGGACCCAGGCAGCTCCCTAAAACACCAACATGTTAGGGGGTAGGCAGCTGCCTTGAACCCCAACAAAATACTGATTAATGATACTATTATGTCATTAATATCCAAAACTTATACTTTTATTATAACTTGGGTTATTAGAAATTATTGCTTTATCGAATATTGAATATTGATATTTCAAAAAATAAAAAACAAAACCTTGCATGTTTTGAGATTTTTTTCTTGATACTCACTCTAAAAATGTCTTTACTAGTGGTGGTATGGGATCCTTAACATTCCTACCCCGGCAAGCAAAGGAGCTCTCTAATCATTCCCCATGTGACACTAAGTTCTTTGTATGAATAAAAATGGACTTTGTAAACTATAGCTAAGAAAGTATACAATAAACAAAGTAGAAGCTATGGCAGCCAAATAAATCTAATTATTTTACATTATAAGTACAGAGGCTTCTTGAATTAGAATGGTGCAACATCCTGAGAAACCATTCATAAGTTGAAAACATCAAATATTAAGTTGAACATGCACTGATAACCCAATTAACCTTTATAAGGTCAAAAAAATAAAATCAAACACTGCAAGTTAAGAACCCTCTCCATATGGGAAATAAAGAAAATACAGGAAGCTTAAGATGCACATTGAGATGCCACAAGAATTTCTATATTTTCTTAATTTATAAGCTTTCACTATTCTCATTAATAAGGAAATAAATGCATTTCCATATTATAGTAGATGATGGTGAATGTGGAATGTGGAGAAAGAACACCTGTATTTGCAAGATCATGCCTACCACTGTTTGGTTGACAAGCTGTTTTTTATTTATCTGCCCTGAGAATGAGAAAGAGAAACAATCCCAGGATGCTAGACTGTTTTATACTTCCGCCCAAATGTGATATTACTGAAAATGATAAGACAATAACTGATTACATATTAATAGTAAATGGAAAATTACAGAAAGGTTTGTATTGGTTTTGATTTCCCTGGTCCCTGCCCCAATTTCTACTAAATAATTATGCTTGTAACATCTCATTTTAACTTGATTTTTCATATTTTTTATTTCAGTTTAATGAATAAGGGTGAGTACAACTGGAAATTATCATGTTATCATTTAGGACTGTGAATAATGCTATTGTACTTAACTTTCCTTGTAAAATTTGTTTAAACATTTTGTAATGTTTAAAATTTGTAAACAAAAGTAAGTACCATATTTCTGCCCCTAAAGTCTCAATTATAAATGGTAAAAATTTCAATTCTTTATGTTTATTGGCAATGGATAATCAGATGGACAAAATAGGTACTTGATATACTAATATCATTTTAAAGGCTTGTATAATATGTCTATATTTTATTTTTTCTTTCTACAGTTTATTACACATTAATTAATAAAGAAATTGGTAATATTGAGACTAGACTAAAAAGATCTTAGTAGTATTTTCAATGATGTACTTCTCGCTATCAATATAAGAGGGACAAAGCAATATACATATACCAGAGTTCCCAGGGTGGATCGATGGTAAACTTTATCCAGGCAAGATCCACTGAGGAGTATTATATTTTGTGAATTCTGTAGGTAAAAGGATCATTGTAACATTAGGCACCTCATGTGGAGAAAATAAAGTATGACTTATAGGCTCATAAACACAAATACTTTGCAAGGCTTTTCTAATTACCAGGTTGGCTTATTAGAGAGGTACATCCCACCTGGTTTTACTTTAAATGTTAGTTAATATTGCTATAGGCTCTCCAACTCCTCAAGGAAAATGGGTGCCCTACTTTGTGTGCTGTCTCTAGCAATTGCTCCAGTGGGAAGAAGGATAAGGTTGGACTCTCTCTTCATCTTTAATCCCCACCCTTAATCCTATTCCAAGCAACTGCCTCATGGGAGCAGGGAGGGAATGCTTTATAGAGCAGGGAATTCCCCTCACTCCCTCCAGGTGGGCTTCTGAAGAGGGGGATCATATATGTAGCTGGAATTGAGGACGTCTGTTGATTATTTAGTAACATCCTATACCTCCTGAGAGCCTTCCCCTGCACTGGGCCAATAAAAGAATACAACTCAAAAGAATCAATGAGTGAGGAAGTCAGCCATTCTGTCTCTGCCTGTTTCTGGAGACAGACTCATTCCATTTTATAATAGAGCTGCTACCTGAGATTGCTCCTGTGGTCACTCTATCACAGAGCGACCTGCTGGTGATTTTTCCCTCTAAAGGAGCTGAAGAAACAACAGGTTGGACTCAACACATTGGTGTGTTTGGCATTCTTCAGCCAAGAGCACGTCAAGAACCGAGGGCAGACTGCCATCCTGGCAACATAACTCAAGTATCTGCAAAAAATTGCTTGAAAATAAAATTAAATGCTCTTAATGGAATGTACTGTTACACTTTTAATTTTTTCTTCATTTTACTTATCACACTATAGGCAGAATGTCTCTCTTCCAAGTCCTTGTTCTCAGACATTAGAGGAATGAATGCATGGACCAACAAATAAGCCAAAGGACAGATTTTGTTGACGAATGGATAGATAGATAGGTGAAAGAAGGGAACAGAGCCTCTGGCACTAGAGGAGGGGCCTAAAGGGATTTGGGGGAGATGGACTGTATCTCTGGAATATGTCACAACCGTCTGGCGCCAGGGACTTGATGTAGTGCAGAGGAATATGGTCTCACTTGACGTGTGCTTGCCTGCTCTGGATCAAGCCGCCCAGATAGTATATTGGTCAGGCTGCATTTTCATCATCGTGTTCATATTCAGAGAATGAGACATATTTCTGAGTCCATTAGACTTAGAAAATGGGGGAGGCCTGTCTAGCCATGAGTGGGGAAACCCTATATCAAAAGAACTATTTATTAGTCACATACTTAAAATCCATGCCCCTCTTCTGATTTATTCCCAGTATCAATGAGATCCCATGATACTCTGGGAAGTTGGACCCATTCTCAAGTCCTCAGAATCAACAACTTGCCTAATCTAATCCCAGTAATCCCATTCCTCCAGGTCCATGATTGGTTTCAGCATGGGAATGTCATTAAATTCTGATCACATTTATAGTCATATCTAATTGAAGGATTTTGTGGAAAGCTTTCCCTTCTATTAAAAAGAAGATATATTATGGATAAATTGCTCATTTTGCCTTGACAAAAAGAACTTGAAAAAGTTATGCTTTTAATGGCTGTGTCTATTTTGGGACCTTGTATGTAGAAGTCATGTGCCAACAATGGTAATAGAAAGATACAAAGATCAGGGAAGACTTTGAGGCCTTGAGTGTACCACTATATTAACTAATCCTAGAACAATCTACCACCATACTTCTTGTAAGATTATAAATTGTTCAAAACTACTTTGGATGAGCACTACACTTTTTGTGATGAAAGTTTAAGGATTAATAAAACTCACAAATATTCCACAATTCATAATTCTCTTAATGATGAGCCTCCATATTCTCATGAATTGAAGGGTGTGAGGAAGACACCATCAGAGGGAACTTTCTTTTCCTCAAACAACAATAAAAACAATACAGTGCAACAGTTGTGTGTCTCTCTGTTCCTTAGCATTTTTCTTTTCACAGTGTGTCTCCACTTTGAATCCAAGACTGATTAAAACCCCCGCCTATAAACCCCTCCAGTGGTTTCAGAGCCTGTTCCTTCATGTTGCCCTCTCTCCTGCATCAATAGCATTTTTCTGTCTGTGGATGGAATCTACCATACTCTAGTACAGGGGTGTCCCACTTGTGGCCTTGCTGCATGCTGGTTTTGTGAGGGCTTTTTCTGTTTATCATGAAAGCAAGCAAAGACCATTTGTTGTTGTTATTGTTTGTTAATCATCTTCCTTTAGTATTTGTGTATTTTTTATGGGGCCCACAACAGCTCCCATTCTTCAAATGGGCAGTAGAAAAGGCAGAGAAGAATAAAGGGAAGTGCAGTACCTCCTGGAATAAAACAGAAAGAAGAACCAAAAACCGTTCCGAGATTGCATCTAGATTCCTGGCTTTGTCTATTTTCTCTCTGTTCTTTTAATGATAGAATTTATTTAAGGTTTTACACTTAAAAAAAAAAAAAAAGAAACACTTTTCTTTGTACTTTCTCTTTCTTCAGACTGTCTTCTGCTCCAATAATTCCCTTGCACGAAAGGACATCAGATTTTTTCCATACTGTAAAGCACGATTTTCCCTTTGCTGTTCTTTTATGTGTCCACTTAACAGCATCCCCAATAAGCAGTACCTTTCTTTGGAAATATTGCCCTTTTTGATTCATGTAACCCTTATATTTCTAGTTTCATTCTTCAAATTGTCTTTCCCTGTAAGCCCCTTATCTACTTATCTACTCCTATAAATATTCAGTTTTGCTAATGGAACATCTCATTTTCTCTCCCTAATAAATTGTATCTATTTCTATGATTTATGTGTGATTTTTTTAAGTGACTTGGTAGTTCTGGTTCTCTACTGGCCACCTAATAAATACGCCTAATTATCTTCTTGATGTCTCTACTTACTTGCTTCCTGGTCATTTTAAAATTTAAAACAGAAAAAATACAACCTAAGGCATTAGAAACTATCATTTTTGCTGCAGTTATTTAATATTTTACTCTTTAGATTTTCTGCCTGCTGCATAAGTTGCAATATCATAGACTTAGAAAACTATGCTCAGTAGACAAGGATTTTGCTGATGTGATATTCATCTTGGAACGAATCCTTTTCTTTTTGATGTCAAGTGTAGTAGGAAGTAAAACTCTACAGCAACACGTCCTACGTCTGAGACAGGGAAGTTAGGTATTTCTAAATGAGAGCAAATACAGAGAGCTCTGCAGTACGGATACACTATAGTTATCCGGCTATCCACATGATACAGCTATTTTGCATAACTGTCCTAAAAGTAGAGCACATTTCACATTCTGAAAGGTTGGAAACTTATGTAGTGTTAAGTAGGCAAAGGAATGGAACCTCTGGAAGTCTAGTCAGTGATCATTACTAACTGAAACTCAGCATTAACTTGATGGAGAGAGGCTGAATGTGCACAGCAGTTAGGGAGCCAGCCTTAATAGGAAAATAAAAAAAGTTTTTGTGGGCTTTTATTTGTTTTTTGTTTTCCCTAATGCATATAAAATAAGCAGTGAAAATAATCATAGGATGGTAAAGAAACAGAATAATTAATAAAACAGAGACTGCAATCCCAGAAGAGATAGAATCATTGGTTAAAGGAATTTACATAATGCTTCTTACTGAGAAATTAACTGTGGGACTCAAACCCTCAGGACTAAGTTAAGTGTGTGTGCAAGAATGTTTTAGTCAGTCTATCCTGAACTTCAGATTTATAAGGTTGGTCTACACAGTCCTGTGCTAAAGAGCTTCCTTAGGTTTGGTCTTTGAGATAGAAATAACTTACGACAGATGCAGTAAAGATTTCCATGACCCTGGTAATTGACCTGCAAAATTTTATCCTGAACAAAGTGTGAGAAGTTTAGATAACATTACAGATATTTTTTTCATTTCTAGATTCTTAATAAAAATCAACTATTTCTTAATTTAAAAATTAATGTTTCTAGAGGAAAATTGAGAGCACATAAGACAATTTATGGTCTTATTGGAGAGAGTTTAAAAAATACATTTTTTTATATTTATTTGTTACATTTGATTTAATCGTGGTTTATACTTTCATTTTGCACTGGCCTTAGAAATTAGAAAGCTTTTTGTGGTTATATCCTATGGTAGGTGTAAGTTTCATTTCTTAAAGAAAGCTGTAGAAATTTTCCAAAGTGACTGTATCATTTTCCTTTCCACTAGTAGTATCTGAAAGTCCCAGTTTCTCTGTATTTTCAATAACAATTGAGATGGCCAGTCTTTCTAATTATAACCAATTTAATGGGTGTGTAGAGGTGTTATGGTTTGAATTTGCAGTTCCCTGATGGATATTAGGGTTAAGTATCTTTTTAGCCTGTAGTCCCAGCTACTTGGGAGGCTGAGGCAGGAGACTGACTCAACTGAGCCCAGGAGTTGGAGGTTGCTGTGAGCTGTGATGGCATAGCACTCTACCCAGGGGGACAGCTTGAGGCTCCATCTCAAAAAAAAAAGAAAAAACATCTTTTGATCTGCATGCTGATCTTGCATGATCTTCTTTTTGAATTTTCTGTTGACTTCTTTGCTTATTTTGATATTGCTAATTGTCTTTTTATTATTGACTTCTAAGACTTTTTAATACGAGTCTATTTGCTCCCAGTCCATGACTTTCTTTTTCATTTTCTTACTGATGACCTGTGAAGAGAAGTACTTACCTTTGATGAAATTTAACCTATTAAAATTTTTTATATTCTGTGTTTTATATTTAAGAAATTTTTGCCCACTCCAAAGGCATAAAGGTTTTGTTTTATGTTTTTGTCTGTATTTTGGATTTTATCCATACAGACACACATACAGATACATGCATACACACACACACACACGTATGTATTTATATGTACATATATGTATGTGTGTGTGTGTATAATATTTTTTATTTTAAAGACTAGGTCTCACTCTTTTCCCAGGCTCGATTCCACAGGGGTGCAATCATAGATCACTGCAGCATGCAACTCCTGGGCTCATGTGATCCTCTTACCTCACTCTTCAGAGTATCTAGAATTACAGGTGTATACTTCACTATAACATCCTTTCCTTTTCCTTTTCCATTTCCTTCTTTTCCTTTTTTTTCTTTCACAGAGATGGATCTTATTAAATGCCCAGACTGTTGTCCAACTCCTGGCCTAAAGTGATCCTTCCATCATGGCCTCCCAAAATGCTGAGATTAGAGGTGTGAACCATCATACCCAGCAATTATTTTAAATACTGTTAGATTATAAGTGGCTTTCTTCTTTAATAATACATATAAATATTAAATGAAGAGTTATCTCTCTATCACTTTTTAAAAGTTTACCTCTCTTATTTTATTGGTTTTCTCAGAGATAATGATGACAATAAAGTTAGTTAAATGGCTGTGAGATCTTATGGTCCAGAACTCTTCTGTCTGCATTATAATATTTAGTGCTGAGAATAATTATATCAGATATCATCTAATATTCCTTTATATGGAAAGACACACTGAAACAGAGAGGTAATACTTAGAATTGTGCATTCTATTTTTTTTAATTTTGTTTTTGTTTTTTAGTAGCCTGACTATGAGTCTTCAGAGCTTGTCTTTTCCATACTCAACTGGTCCCTTTGGGATGGGTGCTATGTAAGGGTGTAAATATAATAATCCAAGTAACCTATTTTAAGAAAAATTTCTCATAAATTCCCCAAAGACATTCTTAATGTGTTTTAAACAGTTCACTGTTTCTGTCTTTATTTGTGGGACAAATGTCACATATGTATCTGTAAATCTACACCATCAGCAGAATTATATATACCCAGTCATTACTCATTCAGTTCTTCTAATTCACTTGACAGTTGACATTGGTTATGGGTTTTTCCACTCATTTAAGAGAATTTACATTCATTTTTCCATTATTTGTGGACATATTTCATACATCTTAGACAAAGATGGATGGAAGTAAAGTAAATGGCTACGATATATGTCAAATAGATCTGAAATGATTTCTATAGTGACTTTTTATACTCAAAAATAATCTTTAAAACTTTTCTAGAGATTCAGAGGAATTGCTATAGAATTTGGAAAGTATTTACTGAATGACAAATAATGTAATTAACTGAAACAACTGTCACTGCATATTAACTTGAATACTAAAGTTGAAACCACTAAATTAATATGTCATATTGATAAAGATTATCACTTTGTATCTAGCCATGTTGCCTTATGATTGTTTGAGGACAGCCACCCAGCCTCTTGTTCTCACTCGATTATAAAAGGTACTCATAGCTATTAGATGTAGCTTCCGCAAACTGTGATATTAACTATTAATTTACCTATGAAACACTCTGAGCATTGTCTGACACATATTAAGGGCTAATTGAATGTAAGTTGCTATTATTATTATGGAATTTACACGTCCTGAGAAAGCAATTGAAAGGCCCATGTCTTTTCTAGTTAGTACTTAGGAATATCATAAATGATTGTCTGATCTTCTCCCATTAGCATTTAAATGACATTACATTGCAAATCTCAGTACTGAAAAGCCCAACGACACCTAGAGGTTATCCCCTAAAATTTGTGTCCAAAATCAATGACTTCATTTGTCATCATCTCTTATCTATCTGTATGTCACCTCTCCCTATGTTGATTATATTATCACTCCCTTCCAAGCCAGGGTTTCTCAAACTATAGTCTTCAAATCACCAGCATCAGAAGCGTCTATGGTGCCTATTATAATAATGATTCCAGGGTCTTACTACTAGAGATGTTAACAAGTTGGAGTCTTAAAAGCCCATTTGTTAGTAATCAGCAATTTTATCACTTGCTCTGTATATTTTATACACACGCAAATATTTATAATCTAATGTGTTGGAAAGCTTATCTATTCCTTATTTTTCTAATGTTTATTCCTTCTCAGTTGTTATGTTCTGTTGATAGTTAAGTAACTATGTTCAATCTTCAAAGAATACCATAACTATACTCTGTTGTGCACATGCCACAGCAGCTCATAGACCAAGTCGTGTTCCTACATCAGGTTTCAGCCCTGAGGTCCACTACAACCTCTCCCATCCTACGAAAAAGACCATTTAAATCCTACAGAAAGTTTTCCTGTGTCACGTTTGCTTTCCTTTTTCATCTAATTCATACTAAGTTAACATAGTACAAAATGATGGAACAATTAACCAGTCAGGTCTGAGTTTGAACTATGATTATACTAGTTATTCTAGAAGTACTGTCCTCTCTGAACCTCATTTTTCCATTTAAAATATTTACTAATATTGCCCATATTTACTGTATTGATTTTGATTAAAAATGATGTATGTAAACCACCTAATTCATGCCTTGTCCAAATTAGGCAATCAAAAAATGGAAATTCCTTTTTTTCATCTTTTCCATTGCTTTTATTTCTAAGTATTCCGTGTGTGTGGTATGTGTTTGTGTGGTACGTGTGTGTGTCGGTGTGTGCTTGAATGCCCCCAAATTCCGGGGACTTTGATTTTGTATCACATTGTATCTATATCATATAATATAAATATTCCATAAATATTTTTAACTACCATCATTTAAGCCCAAAAGTTTTAGGTTGCTGTGAGGTGTGATGCCACGGCACTTTACCAAAGGCAAATTAGTGAGACTCTATCTCAAAAAAAAAAAAAAAAAAAAAAAATATATATATATATATATATATATATATATATATATATACACACACATAACTTCATGAGAGTTCCGCAGTGTATCTTGAGGGACTACCATAGAACATAGCATACAATACAATGTTTGTTGAATGAATAAATAAGTTCTGCATTTGTAAAAAAGAAATTATAAAGAAATTGTATATTCAGTCGTTTGATTAGACTTGGAGCAGAGTAATGATATTTTTCTTCCTGAATGACACTTGCTTTATGAAAACAAAATAATTTAATTCTTTACACATTCTTTGTCATTCTGTTTAATTCTTATGTCACTCCCTCTTTTAGTGTCATACCTGTCCCCTCCCTGGCTGGGTAAATGCATGAACAAATAAGGAAATTGATAGACATTTCACAATTTCAGTATCTTGATACTAATTTGCACAATGGAATTTGGTTTGAGTTAGGAGAGAACTAGTTGAAAGTTACCGTGTTTTTATTAGAGGCAAAGATATTTCTATGTAAAGAGGAAATAGATGTACCTGATGTCATAAATTATTTAAAGAAAAAAAAATTGAGACACATATAGACATTTTTGATCACTTATCGTAACAAATATTTTGCATAATGGGAAACAGAAATTTTAAAATAAACAATATAATAAAGTTGAGATTTTGTATATACTTTAAGCACACATTAAAAATGAATATTAAAACATCATACCTTTTGGGCAGCACTTGTGGCTCAAAGGAGTAGGGCGCCAGCCCCATTTGCCGGAGGTGGTGGGTTCAAACCCAGTCCTGGCCAAAAAAAAACTTCAAAAAAATAATAATAATTTCAAAACATTATACCTTTTATATAATTAAATGTATAATTATATACAAGAAAATGTATATAATTCTCATGATCAAGAAAATGTAGACCTGGCTCGGCACCTGTAACTCAGCAGCTAGGGCGCCAGCCACGTACACCAAAGCTGGTAAGTTCGACTCCAACCCGGGCCTGCCAAAAAGCAATGACAACTGCAGCCAAAAAATAGCCTGGCATTGTGGTGGGTGCCTGTAGTCCCAGCTACTTGGAAGGCTGAGGCAAGAGAATCACTTAAGCACAAGAGTTTGAGGTTACTGTGAGTTGTGATGCCATGCATTCTATCCAGGGCCACAGCTTGAGACTCTGTCTCAAAAAAAAAAAAAAAAAAAAAAAAAAGAAGAAAGAAAGAAAGAAAAGAAAAGAAAAAGAAAATGAAAGAAAGAAAAATGGCAGCACCTGTGGCTCAGTGAGAGGGTGCTGGTTCCATATGCTGAGGGTGGCAGGTTCAAACCCAGCCCTGGCCAAACAGCAACAAAAAGAAAGTTGTAGCAGGTGCCTATAATCTCAGCTAGTGGGGAGGCTGAGGTATGAGAACCGCCTACGCCCAAGAGCTGGAGGTTGCTGTGAGCTTTGACGTCGTGGCACTCTACCGAGGGCAATAAAGTGAGATTCTATGTCTAAACAAAAAAGAAAATGTAGACCTATAGTAAGATTTTAAATATATATATAAATTAATGAGAAAATTCGTTAAATTAATTAGAAAGTTTACTAAATTTTGTCTAAGTATTTATTATTTTTTCTTTTGTTCTTTTAAGACAGAATCTCACTCTATCACCCCTGGTAGTATGCTGTGGTGCCATATCTCACAGCAACCTCAAACTTCTGGGCTCTAGTGATTCTCTTGCCTCAGCCTCCCTAGTAGCTGGGACTACAGATGCTCCCCACAACCCCAGCTATTTTTGGAGATGGGGGGTGTCTTTCTCTAGCTTAGGCTGGTCTTGAACTTCTGAACTCAGGCAATTCACCCACCTCAACCTGCCATAGTGCTGGGATTACAGGAGGGAGCTGCTGAGCTCAGCCCCAAGTATCATCATTTTGTCCAGCAATGTCTCCTTAATAAAATATTGCTCAGTATGACTGACAATTATTGGGTCCTATATAATGTGAATATGTAGAAGAACAAATTTTGATTTAAGACCTAATGATAACAATACGTGAATAGAGGGATTCAATTTTGTATAAATTATTTCTAAGTCTAATATGAGAACAATGGCTTTTGATAGTGACAGAAAGAAAAGAAAAAGATCTATCATTCTTTTAATTAACACGACTTTCAGTGAAAATCAGTGTATGCAACACCTATGTTGGTAAATTAAAACTCATTTAATAATTTTTATATAAGGGCAAGTGTAATCACTTCTTTTAATAGTCAAATAAAATGAGATTATATTTGTCAACTGATGTGGAAAAGTTATGGTTTTAGAAACCTATCATGTGTCTATCGCATGTCTATTCTGTGTCTTGAAGCATGACTATCTGATTATAGATGAATTTCAAGAGTAAGTTACAAGATTGGTTTGAACCCTTACTGGCTCAGAATTACCAGAACTCTTCAAAATGCATGTTCTTGAAACTTATGTGCAGAGATTTTAAATGTGTAGGCCCTACAATAGTTCCTACAAATTAGTAACAGGGACTCCAAGAGGTTCTTGTATATTCTGAAATGTAGTAATCACTGGACTGAAAAATAAATAGATTTTATTTTTTCTAATTAATTTTCATTTTATAAAAGTATTGCAGCATTTTATAAACAGCTCTGTCTTGTTTTCTTCTCTCTGAAGTCTGAATAATTTTTTTTAAATGATTGCAGCATGAACAAGTTTTAAATATTGTCCCTCATCCCAGGAACCAGCTCTATTGTACTGCTAGTGCAGCATATACATTCTAAATTTCTAGCAATCTACAAACAGATCATTTTCCTGGATGATACAGGGACATTTTATTCTTTACTTTTTGTATTTGAAGGACAAGACCTTTTGTCAAAGTTGTTTCTTACTATGAGGATTATCTTGTTTCTATTTTGAAAAGAAAATCAAAATACATAAACAAAATACCCTCTGTTATGTAAAGTCCTTGGATGCACTGAAAAGTGATATTCCTCTGTGTATATAATTTCTGTAAGGTAGATCTACAGAAACAGCTAACACTGTAGGCCTAACTATAGTTTCTATCAATGTTCAATGGAAGAAATATATATTATGCCTAAAAGTATTTGGACTGCTTCTGAAGGAAACAATTTTCATATTTGTACAGTTAATGTATTTGTGTTGTTTTCAAAGGATTTAAAAGAAAGCAACATTAACTGTGGTGTAATTACCAACCAAGCAATTAAATGAATCAATACATAAATATTTTATCATATATATTAATTTTTCTCTGAAAAGTACTGTCTTAAGAACAATAACAAATTCTAATCTTCTGAACAATGAAGAATACAAAGTTAGGTGTATACTTCAGAGTTTGTACTTAGATATGAACCCAAGATGTATGAATCAAGAAATAAAAACCTTAGGTATTTTGTATGGATTAAAAGAGATACAATACATGAACTTGTCCACTAATTAATTTTAAAATATAGGGATGAAGAAAAAGAGTTAAAATGAAGTTATCAATAGTAGAAAGGAACAATTCAAGGAGACCATGTTGCTCTCGGGGACCCCAGAATCGCAGCATTAGAAGAAATCAAAGAGGCCATATAACAGACTACTTTATTTTATAGAAGATGAAGTAAGATTCCAGTAACTTGTTCATTGACAAAATCATCTAAATTGCTCTGTTTCTCAAAGGATAATGGAATGATAACAAATACTTTGAATAAAGTACACTATATTAAAATATGTATGACAATGAAAACTATCATATTTTCACATGAATATATCAGAAGATTAAACACATAAACTAATGTAAAATCTGTTCAAATGTCTGCTTAATTTCAACTAAAGCCAGATTAGGTAAACCAATATCTATATGTGTGACACATAATCATTGTCTTCTCATTACAGAATATGTTCATAACAAACAGCTAAAGGATGGCTTTCTCTTGTGGTGTTTCTATTTTAGGGAAAATAATAAAAAATTCTGTAGATAATTAAAACAGCATTGCTCCAAAGTCACTGTAAGGATTCAGAAACTATGGTAAATGATTTCCCAGATGTATCTGCAAAAGCTTACAGGATTTGAAAGAGAATTTAGTCACTGAATTATATTAAAAGGCATCAAACATTAGAAAAATAATATGTTTCCTATTGAAAATGCTAATATTGAGCATAAAAGAGAACAACTGCCTACAGTTCACTAATTTTAATGTTCCTGGGCATAGTTATAGTTTGGACCTCAGCAAACTTAACATTTACATTAGTAGCATGATCTATACTTTTATTTTGAATGCCACTGATAGTTTGATTCAGCATGTATATATTAGCTAAAAAACTAAGATGTGCTTAGTCTTCAAATAATCTCTTCATTATTTTTCTGTTTATTAATCTTTTACAGGTAAACTCTTAATGTATATATTTTGTATTTTCTTTTATTGATAATCTTTTAAACTTAGCAATCTTTATGTCCAAAATATTAAAAGGGTGCATGTTTTTGTTATATTGATTGTATAATATTGAGGTCAAAGCTCTTAGTGTACCTGTGACCAGAACAGAGTAAGTTTTTATCTCTCATCCCCTTCCCATCATTTGACTTTTTAGTTTCAAATCTCCTTTACACCATTTATAACTGAATGGACTCATTATTTAGCTCCCACTTCTTATAACAGTAAGAACATGCAGTGCTTGTCTTTCTATTCCTGAGATACTTCACTTCAGGTAATGTTCTCCGGTTCCATCCATGTTGCCGTCAATGACATTATTTTATTCCTTTTGATGACTGAGTAGCACTCCGTGGTATACCACATTTTCTGTATCCTTTCATCAGTCGATTAATCCCACATCTCTGTGGTTGTGAAATGTGCTGCAATAAACAGGCCAATGCAGGTATCTTTTTGATACAATGATTTCTTTTCCCTGGGTAAATACCTGGTAGTGGAACTACTAGATAGAATGGTTGTTCCAGTTCTAGTTCTTTGAGAACTCTCCATACTGTCTTCCATACAGACTGTATTAATTGACAGTCCCACCAACAGTGTATAAGTATCCCTTTCACCTTGCTACAAAGCCATGAAATGGCACAACATAAAAGGAAAACTATAGACCAATATTTTGTATGAACATAGATATAAAAATCCTTAACAAAATACTACCTAAGCAAATTCAACAGCATATCAAACAGATAATCCACCAGGATCAAAGGAGTTTCATCCCATATATATGGAATAGCTATGCTTTTCATATATACATATACATAAACATAAACATATACATAACCAAGAAGGTGAAAGATCTCTATAGGGAAAACTATAAAACACTCGTGAAAGAAATTATAGATAGCAAAAAAATATGGAAAAACATTCCATACTCATGGATTAGAAGAATCAAAATGATTAAATTGTTCATGTAGTCTAAAGTGATTACAGATTAAGCATAATTTCTTTGAAATATCAATGTCATATTTCATAGATCTAGAAAAAATAATCTTCAAGTTAATATGGAATCAAAAAAGATCCCAAGCAGCCAAAGCAATTTTAAGCAGAAAGAACAATTACATAGGCATAATATTATTTGACTTCAAATTATACTACAAAACTATTGTAAACCAAACATATGGTAATGGTGTAAAGGTTGAGACACAGACCAATGGAGCAGAATACATAAGCTAGAAACAAAACCATATAGCTATGATCAACTGATTTTCAACAAAACAGACAAAAATATACACTGGGGAAAGGACGTCCTATTCAATGAATGGTGCTAGGATAATTGAATAGCCACATGCAGAAAAATAAATCAGCATCCCTATCTCTCATCAGATAAAAAATTACCTAATGATAGACTACAGACTTAAACATAAGAATTACAACCATAAAAATCCTAGAAGACAATGTAGGAAAAACTTTTCTGGGCAAAGGCAATTACAGCAAAAAGAAAAAGAAATGAATAGAAGTTTAAAAGTTTCTGTACAGCAAAGGAAATAAAAGATCAAAGAGACAACCTACACAATGGGAGAAAATATTTGCAAAGTATGTATTCAACAAAGGACTAATATCCAGATCCCACAAACAACTCAAACAAATCAGGAAGAAAAAAAACAAGTAGTTCTTTAGAAAGTCGCCAAAAGACACAAGAAGAGTTTTTCTTTCTTTTTTTTTAAGAAATAGACAAATGGCCAAAAACATGAAAAACTGCTCGACATCACTTATCATCAGGGAAATGCAAATGAAACCACAATGACATACCACATTATCCATAGGAGAAGGCCATTACTAAAAATTAAAACAAACAAACAAACAAAAAACAATACTGGATATTGTTGTGGATACAGTAAAAAAGAAATGATTATGATAATGAATTTGAAAGGCCTCCAAAAGGTTCTCCATAACCTTTTTGGCATTTAGTAAAAACATCAATCTTTTGTATGAATCAGGAAAATAATTCTGTTAGACAAATTTATTCTTTGATTACAATATTTTACTAATTTAGAATTTTTTAAAAAATTAATTATCTACTCTGTTGTATGGCTTGATTTTTTTTTAATGCCAGTACAAAGGAAACATTCATTTCATGAGGATCAAACTTAAAATTTCACTTTAAATTATCCAACTGTTAGCTATTCTGAGTTTTTAAAAATGAGTTTGGTCATGTAACTTTTCAGGATGGGCATGGGTTGTTGGAGCAAAATATACATACTTTGTTATTTTAAAATATATTAATTTTTTTAAACTTCTTTCAAACATAGTTCTAAATATTGCTGACAATTTTCTTGACATTGTAGAGTCAAAATATGAATCCTAATTTATATATTTATAGGCTTAGTTAAGTGCATCACCTTTCTTCTAAATATGGAATTATAAAATGATCTGCTGGCCCATTTTTAAAATTTATTTTAGTTTTCCTAATTTGTATGTCTTCTCAATGTTAGCAGACTTTCTCTCTCTCTCTCTCTTTTAACGAGACAGAGTCTCACTATGTCACATTTGGTAGAGTGCTGTGACGTCATAGCTCACAGCAACCTCCAACTCTTGTGCTCAAGTGATTCTCTTGCTTCAGCCTCCCAAGTAGCTGGGACTACAGGTGCCTGACACAACGCCCAGCTATTTTTAAAGATGGGGTCTTGCTCTTGCTTAGGCTGGTCTCAAACCTGTGAGCTCAGGGCAAACCACCCATCTCGACTCCCCAGAGTGCTAGGATTATAGGCATAAGCCACCGTGCCCCACAGCAGACTTTCTCTTGAATTCTATTTTTGAAGTTTCTAATTTGTAATTGTCTTGGGAGCTAAATGAAAATAAAAATGTATGTTTTTTTGTTTGCTAAATCTGGTTACATTATGGATATGCTAAATTAGCATTAATTTAAAATCATAAACAGATAAAATAAAAAGTACATGTACAATTTAAAACATATTGTTAAGCAAAATCTTCTGTTTACTTAATTTGATGATTGATGACGAGAAGCCCACAAAACATATATTTGGAGAAAATTAATGAATTTGCCTTATAATTAAAAACAGATTTTCAGAGTCTCTTAAATTTAGTAATTTACCAGTAAATCTGAAAGAACAGTTTGACTTGCAATTATTTTATTTGTTAGTGGTAACAATAATGATGGATCAGGGTGAGGCACAATCAAGAACAAAGAGAAGAAAGTTCTAGGTGCGTGAATGAGCAGGTCACTGCTAAGGCCAACTGGGGCTTTGGCCCACAGAGAAAGTGTGGGGCACTGTAAGAATGCACTTCAGAACTCAAGTAATTTACTTACCAGAGCTCCACGAGTCATTCAGGACCATAGTTGAGGAAAGTGAGTTGATGTGAGTGGTGGAACTTGATTTCCCAGCCTTTCATCCTCCTCTTAGATCCCTGTCAGTATAGTAACTTAGCATGTAAAGAGTCATAATTGCTTGATGAAGCTGTTTGCAGTCAGGGCTGAATGTATACAAGAATATTGCTGCCTGGGTATCCTCAGTGATAACGACAGCATACTGGACTTTTAAGGTGAATTAAATATGAAAAGGCCATATACGTCTTAAACCACATATGTTTGATAATTATAAAGTGCCCTCAATCTATCCTTAAGTGTCAGCTTTCTAAATATTTATATTAGACTACTATGGCATTGTCTCTATGCTAAAGAAATTAAGGGATATCACTCCCTGTTAAGAAGGCAGGAAATGATTGTGATGCCTAAAATGAAATATATATATATGTATATAAATTTGAAATTACATATATATATTTGAAATAATACATATATATATATCATTGATGTTTCCAGATTCCAGCAAAAAGCCAGCATCAAGTACATCTGATCTTATGAGTGTGTAAAGCTGCTAAACAAAAAATTAGGAAACACATTTCTCTCTTTTTTTTTTTTTTGAGACAGAGCCTCAAGCTATCCCCCTGGGTAGTGTGTCATGGCATCACAGATCATAGCAACCTCCAACTCCTGGGGTCAAGCAAGTCTCCTGCTTCCGCCTCCCAAGTAGCTGGGACCACAGGTGCCCGCCACAATGCCAGGCCATTTTTTTGGTTGCAGCCATTGTTGTTTGGTGGGCCTGGGCTGGGGATACGAACCCGCCACCTTAGGTGTACGTGGCTGGCACCTTAGCCGATTGAGCCACAGGAGCCAAGCCGGAAACACATTTCTCATCAGATGTTTCAAATTCCTGGAATGGAAATAGAAATTTTAATTTGCACAACAGATTATTTTGGGTTACCCTAGCAGCTTCTGTATTACAAAGAGTGGTTGATATAGTTTTCAAAGTAAAACTAGGATGGCATGTTTGTATAATGAATATTGAAAATGACATACATGTAATGATATGGAAGTACTGAAAAATGTTTGCATTATTTAAAGAGACAAATGTTAATTTGGTGGGTAAGCAATCTGTCACCTGCTTGGGACATATTCTCACAGCTGTGAGAATCAAATTGAAGCATGACTTACTCAAAGTCATTCCAGAAGCACCTGTTCCAAGTAAAAGGATAAATTACTTCTATTGTTAGCTTATAAGAGTATTATTCAAAATGTATGATCATTTGCCATGGATTTGGAATCTTTAAGGTGACTTATCCATTTCACAGATGTGCTCACTAAGAATCAAAAGTGACTGAGCTCAAAAAAAAAAAAAAAAAGGCTTGCAGAACTAGATAAGAAAGGGGAAAGGGTGCTGTCTGGAGCTTAATATTCAGCTAGTTAGACCTAATAATATAGTAGCATTTTCTGCATTTTTGTGAGATAAGTAGATGAGGACAGAGGTATGGCCTCCACATTTGGTAATTAGAGGTTTAATTAACAATTACTTTTTAAATAAATACAAAACAAAAATATTTAATAAATAAATGAACACAGATTTTGTATTCTCTTTTTTTTGAAACTCATTCAAATTGGCTCCAGCTCCTAACTTAATAGGATAAGTGGGATAAATTCATTCTAAAACTGTACAAGATTTAAACTTTTCTCTCCATAGTTATACTTCTTACCCATGTATAACATATTTAGTACATCAATATTTTTTAATATAATATAAGTGGTATTGGGTTTCTCAAATGACTTATAAAGGGTTAACTTTTCAATCAATTTATGTTGTTGTAATGATAACAAACACAATTCAATAATCGTCCAGAGAAAAAGGTTATGAAGTGTCCAAACACATTCTTTAATGGAATTTAAAGCTTCAGGAATCTAGTACAAGAAGTTAGTGTTTTCTAACTGTGGCATAAAGATGAGAATCACATTTCACAATTATTGATAATGTGCCTTTTCTGAAAATTTGGTTAAGCAACAAGTTACCTAATTTGTAGACTAAAAGAAACAAAACCTCTCTCTCTTTTTCTCTCTCTCTCTCCCCACCTTTAATCTAAAATACCGTAAAGAAAACTTTCATGGCAATCTTTTGGAGTACAAATTTAATTAAGCATCTCAGAAAATTACACCATAGCATCCCCTAATGCCCTGTTCCTGTCGCTGCATGAAGGAAACAGGCTTGACTCGGATATACACGGATTGAATTGCAAGCTTGCAAGAGGTGGGATAACTTTAAGTGCAGGGTAACCCCCAGCAACCTCTGAAGTAGCTATTTATTGAGATGGTACATGACCAGTGAGGGCAGTATTAGACAATGACTGCCTGCCTAAGGATTGCCATCTCTCAGCCTTTCTCTCCCAGACACCAGAGGATGATTAAGTTTTAACACCTGTGATGTGTTGCGGGAGAGACTGGGCCCAAAGGGCAGATCATCTTGCTCAGAGGCAGTCCAGCTCTCGGAGTCCTCTCCATACGTAGTTATCCACATTTGATGGACTCCAATAGTCAAAAAAAATGTAACTATCACTGCTTCTAGAAAATTTTATCTTTTTCATGATAGCATACTGTGTTTTCCTGAAAATTAGGCCTACCCCCCAAATAAGCCCTAGCAGGACTTCTATGCATTTGTTAAATATAAGCCCTACCCAGATAATAAGACCTAGTGATCGGCAGAGCGGTAAGGAAGACTGGAATACCTTTTATCTGCCACAGCTCCTTTCTCCGAGTTGTTGGCTTTTGCACGAGTGCCTGTGTGGTAACCATGGTTGCAGGCATCCTATTGCACACTTGCTTGCAAAAGGCTAGGGGAAAGGAGTTCACGCATCACTAGCACCCGCCCCACCAACAAGGTCGGCTCCCCTTGTCAGGTTCCAGAAGAAGATGACTTAACTGTATTTGAATAAATGTAGATTGTTGTATCATACTTAATAAAAATAAGACATCCCCTGAAAATAAGCCCAAGTGTGTCTTCTTCAGAAAAAATAAATATAAGACAGTACCTTATGTTTGGGGAAACATAGTATTAACTTTAAGGATTTCATGGTGGGGGTAAGAGGCCAGGAAGATATAATGTCAATATAAAATAAATATTACAGAAGAGAATTTCTTATATTGACATATTTCAAAATATTTTAAAATTATTTGATAAGAAAACTAAATGATCATTTCAGCTGAAGTCTTTATCTACATATTACAAAATGTTCAAAACTGTAATAAGTAAAAAAAAAAAAAAAACAAATTACTGTGTTAACATTAAAACCATATATTTTTTCTAAAATAATATCTCCCCCAAAATTTCTGACCTCAGTGCCACACTAACAACCATAATGACATTGATCTGGAGACCAGTGGCTTCCCTCTTCTTACATCAGTCCTCAAGTCTAGTTGATTTTATTCCCTAATTGTTATAGTAATCCCATATACTGGCTTCTGCATCATGTCTTAGGTAGATTACTAAAACCACCTCTTAGGTGGATTCCCACTTCTGATTTTATTTCATTTTCCACACTACAAGACAGAGTGATGCTTCTGAAGTAAAAATTGGACTGCCGACTCCCCTTTATACGGTTGACATAAAAATCATCTAATAGCTTTTCCCTTCTATGATCCTCTTTTACTATGATTCTATATTTTTTATTCTACATGCAGAATATATCCAACCACTGGCTTCTCCTTTGCCTCCAAATCCTTTGAAGATGCTGATCTCAGCTTGGATTATTGATCTTTTCATCTTCACTTGATTATTTCTGTTCTCTTCTTCAACATTGGGCTATGATGTCTAGGCTAAATTTTAAAACTCTAAAAATGTAGACTATTTACCTCTGTCAGCATGTTCTATTCCTAAATTCTATAATATAAAAAAAGGTTGAAAATTTGAGGAATAAATTTTTGATATAATTCTTTTTATTTTTGGTAACTTCAAGAGTTCCCAACACAAAAATTTCTGTGAACAATTATTATCAGGAATCTTTATCAGCAATGTAAGTTAATCTTAGTAAGACTACTTAGCACATAGTATTATAGTGTGTAATTTCCATCTGTCTACAGCAATGGCAGTATTTATTTGACTTGTGGGGCTTTAGAAAGTGTGGTACAGTGTAGCTACTTGAAGGATTGGGTGGATCTCAATGAAATAAAATATCTAATTCATTTTGTATTTTCACATAGGTTTAATGGCAGTCATCTAATCTAATGTATAAATTTTATGCTAGTTGAGTCATACCAGTTGAATATCCACTGTCACTCAAAACCTTCAAAACAGTGATCATTATATCAGTCTTAGGATCCAGCAAATTAACACTCATAACTAATAGCCTTGCTCAATGTCACAGAGTAAGTTTTGAATACAAACCCACTAGAACTCCAAACCCTTGCACCAGTCTGTCTCAAGAAATAACATTACACTATTTAACTACATGAATTTGTGCCTTAAAAATATAAGCAGAAACTTTCAACAAGAAAACTTTGTTTTATCATCCTTTCATCAATATAACACATCAAAATGAAAAAGTGGCAAGGGAGAGATTCCAATTTATGATTCCAGAGAGCTACTCTTTACAGAGATGTAATCTAACAATTTTCTAACTAATAAAACTGCCACATCAATAGACAGATTCAGCCATAATATCCATAAGGGATTAATAAAAGAAAATATTTCCTTCTATATATGTCTCTTTCTCACAGTATGTATAATGAGTGATTGTAACAGAACAGAGAACATGGTGATAGCATCATTGCAGAGTCTCACAATACAACTTGGGAGACTAAGAAAAACTGCAACTGATCTGGGTAAGAATAATGATTACAAAAGATGCCTAGCAACTGCCAATTAACAAAGTTATCACTAAACCAGAAATTGTACTCTTAGTTAAAATATGTTTTCTTTCCAGAATATAAAGCACCAATCTTTTGCAAAAGAACAGGGAAATATTTATTAATTGTCTATTATTGAGGGGGTAATCCTAACTTTTCAAAGGGGAAAATATATCAATAATGCAGGAAAAGCAATGGAAACTTTTATGCTTGAAGATATTCCAAAATGACAAGACATTTCATATGGGACTTCAAATTCTATTTTGTTCTCATTCTATCCTCTCCTGATTTTCTAGAGGGAATCCAATTTGCCTTCCCACTTCCCATTTTATATTTTTTTCTCTCTTATCTGTTTTTTTTAATTAAAAATCATTCAGAATTAAGCTGATTTTTAAAAAAATTAGTATATAATCATAATTGAATTATTTACAAGGCCCAGTCATAATATATCTATTCTCTATGTATCTCATTCTAACAGGAATTTTGTTACAGTTTTTAGTTCCTTTATTTGGAGATCTAAAGTCTGTGTTTCTGTTAGAGACAAAGATATATTTTCATCTGGTAAGTTTGGAGATCTTTTTCTTTCATTCTTTTCGTTATTATTCTTTCTTAGTATAATGCATTGCTTTCTTAAAATAAATTATTAAAACAAATCATAGCACAGCATGGGTAAACAAATAATGCAATTGCACAAAGAGAAAAATTGTTTTTGGAAAAAATAAGATCACTTTTACAATTTAATTTGTGCAATTTTCTCTATTGTGAAGAATTACAAGGCATTAAGTCATTAAGTAGGAAAAAAGAACAGCAGTCTTTTTGAGGAGCAGGCATGCAAATACAACAAACAAAAGCCTTTGATCTAAATGACACAAATAAACTTGCCAGTGGCATGATAATCTTAGGCCTGTTTAAACTACCCTTTATTACATGAAATGCAGGTTCAGTGTTTGTCAGTTTGAAGAAGCCATTTTATGTAAAGCATAAATGAAATTAAGTTCCATATGTAATATCTATAATAGAATTTACTACATTAACGCTTTCAAATGTGGGTTAATATTTTATTTGCATACATCCTTGGGTCTGTCCTGTTCTTTGCTTGGATTTATCACAAGTCTGCAGACCTGGCTTGCTGCTAGAAAAGAACGTGAACAATTAAATTTTCGGTCTGAAATGAGTGAAAGATTCCACTCCAGCTGTATTTGCTAAGCCCTTTGGTAGCTGCACTGATAAGGCAAAAAGAGGCTGGAGAGTAAGAAATCTAAAGTGGAGATGCAAATCTCATACCAGGTTGCTATATTCTTATCTTAGAATATGCTGATCCTGACTTGCCTCAAACTCGCTGTACCAGGACAGCCAAAAAGAAAAGGGGTTACAGTTCTTCCCTTCAAACGATATTACATTCATTTTTTTCTTATATCTTCATTACAATGGGAACCAATTTCATTCCTGTGCATTTAAAGCAGCTTTTGTTTCATGAATTGTTAAACACATAAAATGTAAAAAAGATCTTCATTTATATTTCTAGTTGGTATTTCTTGGACACCCAGACACTCGGTCACATATCTATCTATATGTCTAAATGGTATGAGATTGTGTTTAATAAATCTTGTCAAATAAGTTGGTTGCGTAAATGTTGCATTCCAGTTTTAAACAAAACAGGAATTTTAAAAATATTTCTGTGCTATTTGAAAATGATTGATTTTAATTTCCATGTTTTAAGGATGCTTGTCTCTTAATTGGTACTTATCAGAGTTCAAAAATATACAAACACTCAAAATAGTGCAGATACATTTTTCTGCAGATTAATCATCTGCATTCCAATAGAATTTTTTTCTCAAATGGCTGTGCACAGTTATTTTAATGTGAACAGACAGATAGCCTCCACGGTGAATTTTAATCTAGCAATAATTTTACTTCGTAAAGTGCTGGTATTTTTACTACTGTGATGGACAATTGGAAATACTAAAATGTCTGGATAATTATGTTTTATATTTGAACATTCTGATTTAAAAAGGTATAGCAGGAAATTTAAGTGATTTTATTACTGGATTCAGAGTTTTTGCCTCCCTCCCACTGTCCTTCCCCCCCGCCCCCGCCCCAGATTCAGCTCCACCATTCAGTGATACAAAAATGTGATATGAGTAGAAAATTTCTGAAAGTTGTCTGAATCAAAACGGAGCTTCTTCTGTTAAAACTCCTGATAAACTGAAGGCCTGGGAAATAGAAGGTTGAGGAAGGCCATGGCAGGAGAGTGTCATTGCACAAATGCCTGATAACAAGAGCTATCACACAGGACTGCAAAAAACACAACCTTACCCGAAGGACATAACAATTTTTGCAAAGACATGTTTGTCCAACCTCAGGAATGGCACCACCCTTGTTATTTATCCTGATAGCCAAGCATAATTATCTAAACACTTATGTAATCCTCCTAATTTTTCCTTAAAAAATTTTTGCTTTCTTTTACTTCCCTGAATATGCTTACTTTACTAGGAGATGCATAGTTCCATGGCAATGTCCTTTCTCAAATAAATATCATTTTCTTTAGAGACTCTCTCTCCCTCTCCATATGTTACATTGGTTGACAGAGTAAATGCAAAAACGGTTCCATTCAATGACTTATTTATAGCATTTATTATGAAGAATCCAAATAATGACTGGACTGTATAGTCTTTGTCAAATTGAATAACCACAGGATTATTTTCTCATTTATAAATTAAAGATTCATTTGCAAAATCACAGACAAAACATTTCTAGATCATTAGTTATGTCCTTCCTAATTTTTGGAATTTTTAAAAGTTTGTATAGTAAGTTCTGTTTAAATTTGAGTTTATCCTTTCCTTCTCTTTTGAGATTGTTCTTTCAGAAAGCAGTAATTAACATGTAAAATGCCTAAATATACAAATGCTTTTTGAATTAATGCTGCATAAGATGTAATAGCACACATATTATTGAAACCAAAGGTAAAAATAAATTCCTAAAAAAAAAAATTATCTTTTTAATATTATTTGCAAACATGCTCTAAATTATTGTTTTGTTATTCTTAAGATAGAATGTCTGTATGAGTTTGTAGTTTCCCTTATTTATTTTATTTATTATGTTTTCAGTATTTGCTATTACTTTTAAACACTGTCCTGACCCTTTAAAAAACTGAAAATAAGGTCCTTTTTGTAAAAAAAAAAGTTATTTTCACATTATTCATTTTACTTAAATTTGTCTATTTAGTATAGAAGTACAACCACTATAGTTTTAGTTTTTAAAATAGTTTGCAATTGTTTCAAATATGTGTTATTATGAGTAACAACAATGTCTGGGAAAGTTTCCCATAACACATCATCTTAAGTGTACCAAAAAAAAAAAAAAAAAAATATATATATATATATATATATAGTAAACAGTTAAGGTCACTAAATCTTAAGAAAACTGAAATTTATAGATATAGAGGAGCACACAAAAATAAGAAGTCTACTAGGCTAAGTGTTTGTTGTATGTAAGCATTTAATAAAATATACTAGCATATTTAAATATTAAATACAGTATTTACATACTGTTCTACTGTTCTTAGTTGTTCAAAGAAATATTAAACAAATAGCCAATTTATTATAATAAGTTATCTTACTAATTCCTTTCAAAATCCATAATCACATTGACATTTTAGAATTAATTTTTCTCCAGGTGCATTTAATAGGTGGTAAAACCAAAGATCCAAATGGAAAATGGCAAGAGATAAAATCTGATGCCTGAAACCAATCATTCAAAAAGAAACCATAGAACTAATAGATGGTAATTGTAAGTCTGAACACAGAAAACATTTATGATAATATTTATCTTTGTATCTGTACAACTCCATCTGAAAGGACTTACTTCTCTTTTAACATTTAAGTTTAATTCATTAAAGTACGTGCCTCTAAAAGGAAGTTAAATATTACTTTGTTTTCTTACAGTATTAGTTTTCCTAAGGTGTACGTCAGAACTCAATCTAACACAATCAAGTCCTCCTCTTTCCGTTTCTCATCTCATGCACGTTCTGTTTGAGTTCACAGATTGTAAGCAGCATGGCAGTCCTGGAGATATTTGGCCAAATAATTGGCATTTAATAATTATTCTTTAATAACGATCACAACTTTTTACAAAATAACATTTCCTGGAACAAAGGTTATATTGTCATACTTTAAAAATGGGAAGAAAATTAAATGAAGAATATGTTGTGTGGCTTTGATGTTAAAATCCCCTCACCATCACCCCCCCACCGAAAAGCCATAGAAATTATATATTCAATCCCCCCAATTAAAACAATAACAACAAAAAACTTAAGCATTTAAGCCCCAATAATATTTCAAATTTGCTGATATTAATACCCAAACACAGTATTCCCACTAGGTTACAAGAGAGAAAAGTGAAGCTCAGAGCTTTCAAGCAATTGACCAAACTCACCAGCTATAAAGAGCGCAGCTGGAATTCAAAAATTAGGTCAGTTCAGCATCAAAGCCGCTTCCTCCCTGCTTTTGCACCAGTCTTTTGGCCCCAATAGGAGCACTCAATTTATGCTTCTGACATCCTTGCAAAGTAATCTTTGGAAAGATAGAACTTCATCTTTTTCATCTGTGTGCTATCAAAAACTTTACCTGGTGTTTGTGATATAGTATGCAATCAATAAATATTTGTTGAAATCAGAATGAGTTTTTGAAATGTATTTTCAGCCAAATATTAAATATATGCATCATAAGTATGTAATGATTTTAGGGAGAATATAATTTGGATCTCTGAAATTAGTTAGATTCAAGCTATAATTAAAATGTGATTAGGCTTCATCAGTAAAATATCAATCAAGTCTACAGAAAGCAAAGAACATATTACTTAGCAAGAGTAATTTCATAACTACGTGCTTAAGAAAAATCAACTTTTGATATTCAAATAGCATAAGTTGTAACAAATACATGTGATTTTCAGATGTAGTAACTATACTGTTAGAATAACAGCACATATATTTGAGGCTATTGTAATGTATGCCAAAAAAAAATACACTTCTCTGCATTCAAAAATTAATTAATACTTGTAATGACACAGTAGTCCAGAAATAGCTCTTAATAACTTCTAATCAATATGCTGTATATGCTGTTTCATTTTCCTCCTACACATTTCTGATGATTATTTAACACCACCTTTTAAGGTTTTAATTTCACGGAAAGGAAAAAAAAAGAAGACAATACTTCAGTTTAGTTAATATTAAAATACTGATTAGTGCTGGCAAGCTATGTGAACAAGGTCTATTATCTACTTGACTTTTAATTACCTTTTAAAAAAATATATATGTTCTGGGATTTTACTTTCTTTTATTACACCTGCTAGACTCTGAACTTTTAATTTCAGACTATTAATTACTATGATATCCCCAGGTCATTTTCTACCATCTGTTTCTGCAAGATTAATATCATCCTAAACATTTACATTACCTCTCTTTTTTCACTCTCCCTAGATAACTGATGTAACTTCACATATACCGAATTGCACATCTTTTTGTTGCTGCCATAACAAATCTCAATTTCTTTTCTTCTTAACAATATCCCTCTTAGTGCTAACAATGTTTCCTACTTTATCGCTAAATTTTATTGTCAGGAGATTCTGCTGTGGAAATTCAATTGTCTGTAAATCTGAGCCCCAGTAAAGCTGCTGAAATCATTGTGAGTCTTATTTAACTGTCTGGCACATAAATCAGGTAGATTTTATTTGATTTCAGTGGGCTGTTTTTCCAGACCTGCTAGCGATCTAACACATACTGATATTAACTAACTGCACATTCAAGAGCATATTATTGCTTCAAAGGGGGATAATTCATCCACTAAGCACAGCCTATCTTTCTAAAAAGCAATCATTATGAAACATGTCCAAGTAATGTCATCCAGGGTCAGTGAAGTAAAAGGGGGCCAGAAATCCAAAGCTTTTCATTGTCATTACTTCATCCTATGACTTTGGACAAGACTTTAAATGCTAGACACGGCACATTCTTGTGTGCAGCATTCTACTTCATTACTCTTTGCATGGAAATTAATTATTTTATACCATTATGGTAAGCTATTATTGTTGGCATGTGTTTCTAGATACATTAATTGTATTGCAGTCTGTATATCTACCAACAACCACGTGTAGTAAATATTCTTATTACCGTGATTGTGTTAAGGTACTAAAATCTGAGATTCAGAAGCAAAACACAAGCTTCTCCACATTGATAAAAGGCTAGACCCATGATCTGAACACAGTCTGTACGTGTATGTGCTTTGCTATGAAAGTTTTGAGGCAGACTGTGTTCATTAGTTCACTTCCAAGAAACACAGGTGACAGCCTCCTTCCTGATTCACCTGTGAAAGTTTCAACTAGCTCAACTTATCAGTGTTGGTGGGTAGGCTTCATTTATTTCTATCTGCGTGGATTTTATGCTGTTTGATTCTTGTGCATTGCAAAAGTTTCATAATAACCCACATATACATGTGTATAATCTATGTGTGTGTGTGTATGTACTGAGAATTAATATGTGAGTCTACATATAATTTTAGTATATGCACCCTAAATGTCTATGTGTATGTGAGCATACAAGCTCATGCATAAACTTATATACACTTATGTATTTATTTACTTGTATCTTCTTAATTGAAATGTAAATATGGATATAAATCTTAAAATATTTTTCACAAAAAGTATTACCATTTAGAGATAGAGATTGTAAAGAATATATCAACAAATTCAAATAGATTTCTTTGCAAAAAGCAAAGCAAACATATTTGATATTACAATTCAGATGCTTTAGCAGAGTTTAAGAGAATGGTATCTCCCCCTCTTTGCTGTAGGTGATTGCCTTAGAATCTTTTCAGATAGATATTTTCTAGGATTGTGCAGGTCCCTCTTTAGCTAGTGCCCTTGATTTTGTATGAAGCATTCTCTTCGGGTAGCTAAATTTTACCCTCGCTAATCACAGCTGGTCCTCTCAGGCACGCAGGGGCATACAATTCTATTTGAAATTGCAGTCATGCTGAAGACACTAAAGAACAGAAATGAATTTTTTCTTTATTTATGTTTGCATTTTAAAGAATTGCCTATAATGGCAGTTAATTTCTATTTACACATGCATGTACGTGTTAATTTTTGAAACAGCAAAGTTCATAGAAATAGGACATATCTCAAATGAGTGAAGCTAGATAACATTACTGAAATCCTCATTAGGTTAGAATGTCAATACTACAGCAAATTCCAAGTAAATACGCAAACTAAAGGAAATAAATGATCACATTTTTATGTGAAGTGTTAAGATTTATCCAAGTCAGAATAAAAGCAGATTTTGATCAAATTAAATTGGTGTGAAAATATACAGAATCATAATCCAAAATTTCCAAATAAACAATTTAGAAAACCAGCAAAAATGAGATATCATAACCATAAATGCTTACGTAGTGAACCTACAAAATGCTGCATATAAAATAATGGTATTTCAAACATAAAGATAAAAAAGGAGAGACTTGCAAACATGAGCAAGGAATAAGAAATTATCAAAATCATTTAGCAATGATTTTGCAATTTTTTAGCAATTTAGCATTTAGCAATCATTTAGCAATTTTAATAAATGAAGAGTAACTAGAGTTTTTAAAAATGTAAAATATAATGCTTAGGATTAAAAATTCCATGACTGCATGTAGGAGATGAATGATATTCATCCCTGAATGACATTGTTAAAAATTTGTCACCCATTTACACATAGAGAAAAAAAAATACACAACATAGAGACAAAAATATGTAAAGCAAAGAATTTAGGAGTGAGGATAATAGAGATGCCTGTCTTCACTACTTCTCTTTAACATTTATTGAAAATAAATGTTTCCCTAGAAAATATAAGAAAAAAATGTTTTAAGAAATTAGGAAGTAAGTAGTATTAAAACAAAACCACCTCTTGATCATTGATGATATGCCATATATTTCTCCTCATATTACCCTTGGTGTTCGAATGTCATCAAAATGGCTTCATATCAATAGTTCCTTTATCTTCAGGTAAAGAAAAAGTCACTGGGGGCCAGATTAAGTGAGTAGGGAGGGTTTTTCACTACAGATATTTGTTTTCCGGCTAAAAACTCCCTCATAGACAGTGCTTTGTGAGTTGCTGCATTGTGGTGATGTAAGAGCCATGAGTCGTTGATGAAAAGTTCAGGTCATTCTCGTCTAACTTTTTAATGCAAACTTTATAGTACTTCTAAATAATAAACTTGGTTAACTGTTAGTCTAGCTGGTACTAATTCATAATGAACAATACCTCTGATATCAAAAATGTGTAGCGACATCATTGTGACTCTTGATTTTCACTGATGGAACTTTTTTGGTTATGGCTGACTTCCATTGAATACATTGACACTTTGTGTCAGTGTCAGGGTTACTATCAGTAATAACATTGTCTCACCTTTCCAAAAGATTATGACAAATTTCCATTCTGCAGTGATTTTTTTTCATGGGTGAGCTCCTTTGAGACCATTTGTGCACACACCTTTTCATGTCAATATTTTTAGATAAGATTTTCCTGTTTTTCCAGTGATGTCTGCTTGGTCTGCTATGATTCTCACAGCCAGCCGATGATTTTGAAACACAATTTGGTGAATTTTTATGTTTTGCCAGTGCTGATTATTACTGCCTACACTGATCTTTCTTCATCAGTGATTCCTCTGTCCCTTCAGCAAAATGCTTAATCCATTTGTACACTGCCATTTTCATCATGGCATTATCCCTGTAAACTTGGACTAACATGTACCTGTTATCACTTCCACCTTTTTCCAAGTTTAATAAGAAATTAAATGTTTGTTGCTGTAATTCAAGCTCCAACATTCTCATGATGGCACACAAAAACATCCTCAGTAATAATGAACGGCTCTCAGCAAGACACTACCACATGTTGACATGAACACAGCTATGAAACATTCATATACCAAGGTCATGAAGCCTTACAGAGTTGTTCATACAGTGCTGCCCAGTGTAAACACACAGTGGTGAGTTGATGAACTTAATTGTCATATCCTGAAATATAGTACATAATATTATACACAAATATAATTCCAACACCACATATATGTCAGGTAAAATAGTGTTGAAATGTTAAATGTGAAATTAAAATTTTAATATTATATAAAAATAAACAGAAAAACTTAGCAACATTGGTTGGGAAAAGTGCACATATTTCAAAAGAAGGAAAGTGTACGAAAAGATAAATTGACATTTATATTTGTGCAACAAAACTTTTGCAATTCTGTTTATCAAAAGATTCAATATATATCAAAACACTAGTTGCACATTAAAAGAAATTATTGACAACCCGTATGTCCAACACAAATTTGTATTTTTAAAATATATTAAAACATATTTTCTAAATATAAATATTTTCTAAAATATATTCTAAGCATATTTTTTCTAAATATAAATATTTTCTAAAGTATATTCTAAAAATGTTAAATTCTGTGTCTAAATTCTAAATCAATTACAGAAAATAAGTTACAAAGGAAATCCAGGAGCTAGATATGGGGATGATTTAATAAGCTGCAGAACAATGTATAAAACTTATAAATAATCAGGGACATGTAAATTAAAACTTATTAAAAACACTTTATATCTATAAAAATGTAAAAAGTTTACAAAACTCAACAGTTTCAAGTTGTTCAAAACAATAACTTTTTTATTGATGAAAGTGAGAAAAAAATATCTGTATACTGCCTATAGATGTATAAATTGTTGTAGCATTCTGGGACATGTGAGGATAATTTGACTCATCAATTGTCCCCCTCCTATTTCTCAGAGAAATTGTGGCATATATATGTGGACACAAGCAAGATAGAAATGCAATACTTTTCACAAAAACATTTTAATAGAATAAAATTGGAAACACCAAATATTTCATCAAGAGAGGAATGAATACATTAACTGGGGCTTATACATAAATAAAATATTACAAAGTATTGAAAAGTGAGCTATTCAACTTAATATTAAGTGAGTGAACCTCAAATAATAATGTTTTGAGGAAAAAGTAAGTTGCAGAAAAATTATTTATATATTTCAAAGCATGAAATGTGAATTATACAGTGGTGGCCAAAAAAAAAAATATTATACACATTTTAAGAAAGGAAAAATCTGTATTAAAAATGTAATATTAAAAATATACTGATAACAAAAGATGAATACAAGTCATGTTAAGTACCTCTTCTAGTAGCAGAAGTCAAACCTGTTTTGAGTATTACAAATTTGAGGCAGATTTTTCCTTTCTTAAAATGTGTATACATTTTTTGGCGCTCCCTATATATTTCTTAATGGTATATTCACTTGGAGCACAAATATAAAGATGAAACCAATTCTCTGAAGTCCCTTTGGAAGCTACCTCAGGAATGTAAAATATGTGAGGAGTATGCAGGGTAGTTTAGCTGCATTTATTAGTATTTTGAAATTAAGCTGGACCTGGCTATAAGAGTGTTGGCTTTATAATCCTTTATACATATGGGGTAATTTTTGTACTTGGTAACAAATTTCAAGGTTTTGTATATGTAATGTGTGACATTTCCAGCTCTTTTTGACTTTATTATATCTTAGACATTGAATTTCTCAATTCAAAGCTCTGCCCTCTATTCCCAGTTGAACTCATGGATTTCTATAGAATAGCCCACTGATTTTTAAAAAGTAGCCATAATCCTTTGAAACTCTACTTTATACCACTAATCTTTATATTTATTTTGAATTCTTGACAAAAATACATAATTGAGCCTATCTACAAATGTCTGAGTCTAACATGTCCTCTGTGAACTTACATACCCTATTAACCTACACAATTATGGGCCTCATGGACAGGGTGGGATAATGTATGACACTGTTTATGCATTGCTAATGATCTTCTAATGCATTGCTTGTATAATCTTCCACAACAGTCCCTCCATGTATATCTCCTTCCTAGTCTTCAGTACATCAGAAAATAACATCTCTATTCATGCAGTTGCTCCTGATAGAAACTAGGATATATTTTGCAATATTCTTTCCAAAATATCCCATCCATATAAGTGCTCTGTTATCTTTTAACTACATGATAAAGAGTGTGCTTCCAGGAAGTTGTGGGTCAAACCACCATTGAAAATCAATCAGATAATTGGAATAGCATCTTAAACCTGATACCAAAGCAGCCTTATGGGAAAAAGACACAGATGAGTCTTGCAAAAACTGCAAGTAATGATGAAAGAGACATTTCAAGTTATTCATAAGACTAGAAGTGGACTTTAGGGATAATTATGAAGGAAGTCCTTGATAAAAACCCTATTCTGGTTAGAAAGATTTGAGAAATTCAGAAAGTCCCTGAAATGATAATTATGAGGAAATCCACATATAGAATAATCTCACTGTTGAAAACAAATGTCAAACTCTAAAACAGAGAAAAGAGACATTATTTTCAAAGGTGCAATTATGAGACTGACTATCATCAACTTCACAAGAGAAGACACCAGAGTGATAGCTTCAAAGTGCTATAAGAAAATTAATCTTATCCTAGAATTCAACCAAATGAATTGAAAAAAATGAATAAAAAGATGAAAAGCTAAACTGAAACTACAAAGTTTAGGCTCAGCTTTCAAATGTTCCATCTTTCCCTCCTGACAGCCAGGACTCAGGCTGCGAGGTGCAAGAATGCCGTGTAAAACTGCAGAGGCTGGGAACAGAATTGGGGCAGAGGACAGGCTGGATCATGCACTCCTCATTGCAATGCTGCTGGCAAACTGAAGAACAGGTAAGAAATATGCAGTTAGCAGGGGTGCAAAAATAACTAGGCAGATCAAGAAAGCAATATAATCCATTGACACATTAGTTGGCATCCTGTTTTCACCAAGAATAAAAAAAAAATAGCTTATCTTTTCCAATCTAAATATACATTCATTCTGAATCCTGGGTCTTTCTTTGATAAGAGATTGAACAGTAAACATCAGTGTAATATTTAATTTTATGTGTCAAATTGACCAAGCAAAGGGATGCTCAGACAGCTAGTAAAATATTGTATCTGGATGTGTGTGTGAGAGGTTTTCCAGAAGAAAGTGACATTGAATGAGTAGACTAAATAAAGAAGATCACTCTAACCCATGGGCATTGGTTGAGCATCACACAACTCCTCAGGTTCTAACTAGAGCAAGAAATGAGGAAGGGTGGATGAATTCTTACTACTTGAGCTGAGACATCTTCTATTGTCCTTGGATATCAGCACCTCTCAGGTCTTCACTCTCAAACTGAATCACACTGGTCTCACTTTTGGTTCTCCAGTTTGCAAATGGTAGATTGTAACTGCATGAGTCAATTTCTAAAGTAAATCTCTTCTTATATCTATCTATCACCTATCTCCTACTGGTTCAGTTCTGTGGGGAACCCTGGCTAATACTATTAATATTTTAATATTTCCTTAGAAGACTTCATGGAGATTGGCACTCAGAATGTTTTGGATGATGGCAGCTCTACTGAAGACAAAGATTCTAAAAATTGAGGGAGGCAGAAGTAGCCCAACATGAGGATAGATGGTTGGTATTACTGAGATTTGAGTTACAAAGTGTTAGAAATTTTTCATAAGTACTGAAAACACGTATATTGTGCCTGGTTAACACTTAGAAAGTTTATGCACCTATGAGGGAAAAGTGACATGATTAATTAAATATTCACAAATATGTAAAAGATCACCCAAGATGAATGCTTTTAAGTGGTAGATACATGGTGCTATGAGAACAAATAATCTAGTAATAGGCCTAAGTAGACAGATGAAGGGAGGTCTCTATGCAAAAGTTACATGTAAACTGATATCTAATGTGCGGCAGAAAATAAAAGACTATTTAGGTGGGGAGAATCTGTGGAAAAGGTAGGGTGCGTGGCAAGGAAGCAAGGAACTAAAAAGTCAGTGTGTAGATATGAAAGAAGGAGAGATTGCAAAGATTAAGTCCAAAAAGGACTGATGGGTCATATTGATTTAGTTGAGAGTTCTATTAGCAGAAATGTGCTGAAGGATTTTGAACTATGGTGTGACAACTGGATTTGATTTTGAAACAAATGTATCTGGAGGCAGTGGGAAGACAGATTTAGATTGGAAGAACTAGAAGCAGGAACTTTATTATTCTGGGAATCTAGGTAAGAGAAAACATTTCCTGAGAATTTGTTTTTAAAACAGGAAAACTAAAAAATAAATAACTTTAAGAGAAAGAGCTAAGATTAACACAATGTGTTAGTAGTTTTCTTATATAGAGCTGAAAGAGGTGCGCAGGACAACTTATTCTTAATCAACTGAATGGAGGATTGATTCTTTGAACAATATCAGAGACATATGAAAGGATTTTACCTGTCATGTGTATGTGTGTGTGTGTTTGGGGGGGGGTGTGTTAATCCATTTAGGTTGCTATGACAAAATACAATCAACTATTTGGATGTTTTATAAATAAAAGTAATTTATTTCTCACAGTTCTGGAAGTTGGGAAGTCCAAGATCAAGACATCAGTATATTTGCTGCTGAGTAAGGACCTGCTTTCTGATAAACTTTATTTTTTTGACTGTAACCTCACATTGTAGAAAGGGCTATGGATCTCTCTCAGGTTTGTTTTATAAGGGCACTATTCCCGTTCATAAGGGCCTCCCCCTCAGGATCTAATCACCTCCCCAAAGTCCCAGATCTTAATATACTCACCATAGGATTTAGGGTCACAACATGAATTTTGGGAAAAAATGCACATTTAGTCCACTGCAGTCTTATATATGCTGAGTTTAAGGTATTTTTGAGGTAGGTGACTATGTATGCATCGAAGTCAAGAGGACTTTGGGCTGTGTGTGAGTCACACATAATTGAAGAAAATAATATGCAAAAGTGTATTTGGACAGCCTAATCAGAAAGGAGAACCTAATACTAGTTCTTAAGGAAATGCAAAAGCATGATGAAAAGAAAGAATTGAGTGTGCTTGAGAGCAAATGTATCTAATTTTAAATATGGCAATATATTTTATTTATTGTTTGATTTGGGGGAGAGGACGTTCTGTGGAATAACACAGGAAAATAACTACACTATTAGTTCAATTTCATTGCTGGAGGTTAAGTCATGTAACATAGTGGATAACAAGAAAACTTAAAAAATTTAATAACAACTGTCTCATTTTCAGAGCATAGTGCTCAACCTTAAAAGGTTAGTAAATGTTACTTTAAAAATAGACCGTGATCTTATTATCTCTGACCTATTGTATGGCTATTTTTTTAAAACCAGCTTAGTATTATATCTAGCTTTATTGAGAAAAGATTTATTTTCCATATACTATACAGTTTAAGTTTAAAGGAAATTTATAAGGCATCTGAATTTTGTTCAAATGCTAATATGAGTGCTATTTTAATGAAAAATAAAATGCATTATTTAACCTTTTTTATTAAATTTCTTCCACATAATGTATGTGTATATGTGTGCTATGCAGCATTATTTTATACTAAATTATCAAAGAAAAAAAAAGGGATTCATTTATGTTCATGCTTCTTCCTCAGTTGAAAGATTATATATATATGACTATTCATTTTTAAGGAAAAGTAATTTTAAAAAATTCAAGCAAAATGTATATCTAAGCATATATATATAATCAGAAATTAATTTGAATAATAAGATGTATCTGAAATACATTATGCCAGATGTTTTGCCCTGCATAAAAATCTTTTGCCTTGTTGGATGTGAGAGTGAACTAAAAATGATTATCTTTTAAAAACAAACCCACTGAATGTCCATCAACAAAATGGATTTTCACTGAAAATTTTTTCTTAAAGATTCAGATAGTGTTTTATTTTCAAGCATAAAATAGGACATCCACAGGATGTGCGCTGAGGTTCTTTCTAGTTCTAAAATATAACATGATTCTAAACATATTTAGACAACCAAAACTTAAATTATAGATGTGAGAAAATCTGGCAGACCCAGCTCACTTTCTGATCAGTTTTCTACTGCTGCCATAAAAAATTTAGTAGATTAAAACAACACAAATTTAGTATTTTTTTTATGTCATAGCTTTGTAGGTCAGAGTCCAGCAGGGGTCTCACAGGGCTAAAATCAAGGTTATCAGCAGGGCTGTGTTCCTTTCTGTCAGCTCCAGGAGAGAATCTGTTTCCTTGCCTTTTCCAGTTTCCAGAGACCAGCTGCAGGCCTTGCACATGGCCCCTTTCCTCCATCTTCAAAGCCAGCAAAATAGCATCTATCTGACCCTACTGCCATGTCATGTCTCTTTCTCTGACCATAGCTGGGAATAGTTATCTGATTATAAGGATCACATGATTAGATTGGGCCCACCTGGGTGATCCAGGCTAGTCTCCCCCACTTGAAGGAGGACTATAGCAAGCTTACTATCTGCAACCTTAATTTTCTTTTGCCATGTAAGGAAATACAGGTTCTGGGGACTAGGTCATTTATATCTTTAGGGGAGGCATTATTATTCCTACCATATTCTTCTCAAAAATTTTGATGAAGTTACCCAAAATCTAGCATTAGCAGAATAGCAAAGCCTAGAGTATAGTATATATATACATTTTTAATTCGGCCCTATCTAGCTCCTTTCCTGTCCCCCCAATCTCCAGGGCCTGCAGCCGAGACAATCCTTTATTTCTTATAAGATATGAAGTGACAAATCACTTTTCTCCACTAGACTTAAGCAAGACCCAGGACTTTCTGTACTCTTTGAAGGCATCTAATTAGCAGATGGTTTTGAATTATTTAGATTATCAGCTGGCAAATATTTTCTGTAAGGGGTTATAGATTGTAAATACTTTAGGTTTTGTGGCCATAGTATAAATACTTTAGGTTTTGTAAACTAAAATACTTTAGGTTACACAGTATAAATACATTAACTTAACTTTTGTATCTGTTGCAATGAGTTCTACTCAGTTAAAAATACATAAATAAATGAGCATCTCTATGGTCCAACTGAACTTTATTTATAATGTAGAAATGTGAAGTTAACATAATTTTTCACATCATGAAACATTCTTCCTTTGTTTACCATCTCAACTATTAAAAAGTTTAAAAATAATTCTTAGGTTGCAAAAGTAGACAGTGGGCCAGATTTGGCTCACCAGACATATTTGCCAGACCCTGGATACACACAAAGGGCTGCCCTCTGTTTGCTGAATGTGGCCTTATTTGGCTGAATACTATAGAGCTAACGCAGGCATGACTCAGATCTTAGCAGCTGGTAGAGTATTTTTAAATGCAGCTACAAAGTTTTCTTGAATATCTGATGTTTTACAGTTTGCCAACTTGTTAGATAAGAGCTCATAGGATACAAGGTTGTGTTAGGTAAAGACAAGGAAGAAAGGGAACAGATGCTTTGCCAAGGGGTGTCTGTCCATTGAGGCAGATAATGCTAGGAGATACTTTGTCTTCTGGGGGAAAAATTTGATCAGAGGGAGAATCCCAAGGAAGAATAGATGACATGTCAAAGGGTACCCAAGGTCTTCCCAGATATTTAGTCTACATTAGAGGACTCTAAGGACTAACCAATCAGAAAGAGACAGAAAAACCACACAATAGAGGTATTGTTAAGGCCTTTGATGGAGGGCCTTTGGAGCATGTGCACAGTTGAGGTAACAGGGCCCCTAAATGAACTACCCTAACATAGGGTAGTACTATTAACATAGTAAAAATCATACCCTCCAGTGCCATGACAGTTTACAAATACCACGGCAACCCCCTGAAATTGCCTTACAATAACAGAGAAGGATAGAGTTCCCAGTTCAATGAATTGTTCACCCCTTTCCAAGAAAAACTATGACTATTTCACCTTCCCCTTTATAGAAAATTAGGGAATCACCATAAAAGGAGGAATCTTTTTCAACTCAGGGTCTCCTCCACTCATGGGGCCTGAATCATTTCTTCTCTGCAATGTACTAAGTTTTAATAGACTTTGGCACTTCACCTGCTTGTACCTGCTTGCTGTGCTCATTTACCCCATTTGTTTGGTATGAGTAACCATTCTTTGGTACTGGGAATGAAAAACTTGAGTACACGAGAAGCTGACATCAAGTCTCCACACCTAACAGTTGCAATTTCTATACCCTGCTGGCTTGCCCAGACCGTTACGTTTATATAAAAACCATAAGAGGGCTCAGAAAACACGACGGCCAATATAAGCAAAGGAAAATAATTATTAGAGATCAAGTACTCTCTCTCTACCACCAAAAGATAATGGAAAGAGGAAGTTAAAAATATGGGTGCTGGAATCAAGGTGAATTGCTCAAGGTAAATTACATAGTTTTTCTAGCTATCAATTTTATCTTCTGTATAATTGGGGAATGACAGTATCCATCTAATTATAATGTTCAAGATTAAATGTTATCACACAATTAACATCTTTAGTGATTGACTATGTAGTTGTTGCTTTTACTACGTCCACTATTACGTATACTGGGATATAAAAGCAAAAGGAAAAAGAAGAGCAATTTATACAATTACCTCTTACAGAAGGTGGAAAAATTAATAAAAGATATGAGAAACTTTAAAAAAATAGAGAAGAACTTCCAAGTAAATGCAATTTGGGCTCAAAAAAGATTTCCTGGAAGGTAAAATATATCATAAATTAAAAGACAGATCCAAAAGTTAAACAAATGAATGAGAGTCATGGTATACTAAGTGAGCAAGCCATCTCATCACAGAGAAGAAAGAACCTGAGGGGAAGGGAAGGCTTTTGGGAGGTAGGCCCCAAATACATCACTGAGTCACTGGAACTTAAAAGGTATTTTAAAATGTATTCTAAATAGTCATTAATTGTTATGACATTGAACACCCGAATATATCCTTATAATAGTTTACATTTTCACAAACAAAATAAAGAATGGACATGCTAATGGTAAACTAAAATTTAAAGTTATAGTTTTTTCATATCCATATTCAAATAAGTCTTTAGCTCAGGTATTATCATTTTATTGGTCATTTTATAGAATTTCATAGAATTTACTCTTCAAAATTATAAATGGCAAAACACCAATGAACACAACCAAACCCAAAATATACCATCAATTTTTACCTTATTTAATTAATTTAACATTTATTAAATATTATATTCAAAATTAATAAAAATATCATTTTGTCCCTTTCATGAGTGTTACACATTTTATCATGAGGATAAATTAAAACTAACAAGTAACATAGGATAAGCCAAGTGATACATTAGACTAAAGATGAATGGAGTGTCTACCAAAGGTGTAAAATCAACAATGCTGAATTTCAATCTTGTCATAAACTCTGTCTGTGACATATGTAGAAAAAGTATTACATGTCCCTTCTTTCAACAGATGAAGAACACGCAATGCTATAGCTTCCCTATTCCAAATAAGATATGAAAGCTTTATATCATTTCACCAGTATGATCATAACAACCTTCCAAAGTCTGGACTATTTGGGACCTTGCTGCTCTTTGATTATAGAATAGAGAGAATCTACTTCGAATCCACTGAATTATGTAGGTGACATGTACTAGAATGGAGAACATAGTTTAGAAATTCAGTGTGGTGAGAGACATATTTTAGGTTAGAATTTTTTTGTGAATTAACAGATGGCCTCACTCCATGATTTTTCTGTTTTGCTTTTTTTTTTTGTACAGACACAGCCTTACCTATCGCCCTTGGTAGATTGCTGTGGCGTCACACAGCAACCTCCAACTCCAGGGCCTGGACGATTCTCTTGCTTCAGCCTCCCTAGTAGCTGGGACTATAGGGACCCATCACAATGCCCGGTCATTTTTTTGTTGCAGTTGGACTGGAGCTGGGTCTGAACCTACCTCCCTTGGTATATGGGGCCAGTGCGCCACACACTGAGCCACAGGCACTGCCCTTCTATTTTGCTTTCAAACAGTCTTGCCATTATATACTCAGTCCTATTCTATGTATTCCTTTCATCTCAAAATATACTTTCCATCATTTTAAGAATGTTAGAAACAAGACCATAGAAAAGTATAATTTCAGATTGTATTAACCTGAATATCCTTTTAAAAAAAGTCTACTAAATGTCTGGTCAGGGTTAGGGTTTGCTCAAACATTAATTCTAATTCAATGCTTTTTGTGATCAGTGAAGATAAGGTTAAAAAAGAATGCAAACTTTTTAAGAATTTATAGTTTTTTATATTATTGGACAATATATGGACTTTCAAACTCATCCTTTATATTGTTGATTATATTTGAAATTAATACTCTTCAATAAAGAGGAAAATAGTTAAAAAAAAAAAAAGAAGCACCAGAACCTATTGAATAATCTGAAAAATCAAGTAAATATTTGTTCCTTGCAAAAGATTTGTTGAGGTATAACCCACAATAAAGAGCACAATTAATTAATTATTAAATATATTTACATGTGAATATATATTAATTAATTTTTAAACACCTATACATATGTATATGAAGCATAGCTATGCTCTACTGTTTGCAATAGTAAGAATCAGATTTCATTAGTGGATTCATAACTAAAAATTACATATTTACATTTATAATGGAGGGTTGACTTTTTTTTCTGAGCTCTGTGATCAACTGAGGGCAAGTTTTTAAATTTCTATAATTAGTTTATCTCTACTGATTTACCTTTAAATTTCATACTGTCTGTTTAGTATATGAAAAATTATTTTGAAGGATTAGTTAAAATAAAAACAAACTGTAATGAAACCATGAGTTCCAATTATTGTTATCTATCTGACGTGATTCCATTTTTTAGTTTAAACTGTAAGAGTGAGTCCTGACAGTCAAGTCAAATTCAGAATGGCTTTTAAAATATACTTAGCTATTTATGTAATAATCCTTGTGTACTTCTTTCTTATATAACATGAAGTAACTGGATAGCCAGCCTGTTCCTAGAATTTGGTGGCCTTAGGGGTAGAGTGCATGTGGAAACCAATATATCTTGTAACAAAATCATTGTAAATATGAAGCTTTATACATTAAATACAATATTCTATTTTTCTACCTTAATAAATACAGCTTTATAAGAATCCCAAAATTCAGATTTGAATTTAGATTTCTTAGATATCTTTTTAGGCTTTTCTTGTTGACCCACCCCTATTTTTATCCATACTAGGATCCAACGAATTTCAAAAGTGACCTCTGTGCATTCTGTGAAAACCACAGTAGCACTGCATAGCCAAACTCATTTCCCCCATAGCTACTCATGGCAGCCTTCATGGCACTTCCAGGCTATGCCTTGTACCTGGGGTGTGTGAATTACAATGTGTTTTTCATTAGGTGAAGAGCTTAGGAGAAGAGAAGAGAAGCATTATTTGTCTCTGGGCAGACAGTCTCAGATTCCTATGTTCTTAGAATTCAGGAAGTTGGGAGATGCAGGTTATAATGGACAGGTCTTCTTGATCCAGTAGAGATGACTATGACTGGATCAGAGTAAAGGTGAGGCCAAAGGTAGGGACCTTGATTTTTCAGTTCTATGGCTATATCGTGTAAGTTTATGAATTTTAAAAATAAACACAAATAAATATAAAGAGAGGTGACAATTTTCCTTCTACTATAATTTATTAGTTTGAGACAGATGATTGTTGCCACTGAAACAACCATTTAACAACATCTACTAGTGCTGAACATACAAATAATAATTAGTTCCACTCCTCAGTGTGGTGTACATCAACAGAAATCCAGTATATATGGTTGCACCAAAAGATAGGTACAGGATTAAATTCTTGTATTATTCTTTGTTATTGCCCCAAACTGAAAACAACCAGACCATGCACAAATATAGTATGTATAATGCAATAATGAAATACTATTGACCAAATAAAGAAATAAACTTTACTCAATGCATTAACATAGAAGGAGCCCATACAAAATATCGATCCAAAGAAGCCAGACACACAGAGAACACATTTAGTATGATCTCATTTATATAAAACCCTGAATTTGTAAAAGTAATCTATGAAGATTGAAAACAAAACAGTGGTTAGGTTTTAGAGGTATGTTAATAGGATGTGTCTATTAATATCTCAAATGTGGTGTCTGGGTTACTGGCAATGTTTTATTTTTCATTTGTGTGATGGTAATGTGGTATGTTCACTTTTAAAACATTCATCAACCTGTACCATATGATTTGTGCACTTTTTATGCATGTGTTATATTTAAATCAGGGGTCCTCAAACTTTTAAAACAGGGAGCAAGTTCACTGTCCCTCAGACCGTTGCCAAATTTTTGGAACAAAACAATAATGAAGACATGAATTATCAGAACCTGTGAGATAATGTAAAGGCAGTCTGAAGAGGGAAATTTATAGTGTTGTATCCTTTCTCAAAAGAATGGAAAGAGAGGAAGTCAATAACTTAATGGGTCATCTTAAGCAACTGGAAAAGGAAGAATATTCCAACCACAGTCCAGCAGAAGAAATAACTAAAATTAGAACAGAATTAAATGAAATCAAAAGCAAAAGAATCATTCAAAACATCAATGAATCAAAAAGTTGGTTTTTTTAAAAAATTCAACAAAATTGATAAACCTTTGCCAACCTAACCAAAAATACAAAATTAAAGTCCATAATATCATCAATTAGAAATGACAAACGTGAAATAACAACAGACACCTCACAAATTAAAAAAATCCTTAATGAATACTACAAAAAAACTTTATTGTCAGAAATATGAAAATCTGAAAGAAATTGATCAATACGTGGAAGCATGCCAACTTCCTAGACTTAATCAGAAAGAATTGGAAGTACTGAACAGACTATATCAAGACATGAAATAGAATCAATTATATGAAATTGCCCCAAAAGGAAGAGTCCAGGACCACATGCTTCACATCAGAATTCTACCAAACCTTTAAAGAGGAACTAGTTATCAATATTACTTAACCTTTTCCAAAACATCAAAAAAGAAGGAATATTTCCCAACACATTCTGTGTAGCAAATATCAACCTGATCCCCAAACCAGGAAAAGACCCAACAAGAAAATAAAACTATAGACCAATATCTTTAATGAACATAGATGCAAAAATATTCAATAAGATCCTAGCAAACAGAATCCAGCAACACATCAAAAGAATTATACACCATGACCAAGGAGGTTTTATCCCAGGGTCTCAAGGTTGGTTCAATATACATAAATCTATAAATATAATACATCACATAAACAAACTAAAAAACAAAGACCCTGTGATTCTCTCAATAGATGCAGAAAAAACTTTTGACAATATCCAGCATCCTTTCATGATCAGAACACCTAAGAAAATAGGTATAGAAGGGACTTTTCTTAAACTAATAGAGGCCATCTACAGCAAACCCACAACCAATATCATATTGAATGGAGTAAAATGGAAAACATTTCCACTCAGATCAGGAACCAGGCAACATCGTCCATTGTCTCCATTGCTTTTTAACATTGTAATGAAGTCTTAACCATTGCAATCAGGCAAGAGAAGGCAATCAAGGTATACAAATAGGGTCAGAGGAGAGCAAACTTTTACTCTTTGAGGATGATATGATTTTATACCTGGAAAACCCCAGGGACTCAACCACAAAACTCTTAGAAGTGATCAAGGAATACAGTAGTGTCTCAGGATACAAAATAAATACTCACAAATCAGTAGCTTTTATATAAACCAATAATAGTCAAGCCGAAAAACAGTCAAGGACTCTATTCCCTTTACAGTTGTGCCAAAGAAGATGAAATATTTGGGAATTTATGTAACAAAGGATGTGAAAGATTTCTATAAGGAGAATTATGAAACTCTGATAAAAGAAATAGCTGAAGATGTTAACAAATGGAAAAACATATCATGCTCATGGCTAGGAAGAATCAATACTGTTAAAATGTCCATATTACCCAAAGCAATTCACAAATTTAATGCAATCCTTATCAAAGCACCACCATCATACTTTAAAGATATGGAAAAAATAGTACTTCGCTTTATATGGAACCAGAAAAAACCTTGAATAGCCAAGACATTACTCAGAAATAAAAACAAATCAGGAGGAATCATGCTACCAGACTTCAAACTATACTATAAATCTATAGTGATCAAAACAGCATGGTATTGGCACAAAAATAGAGAGGTAGGTTAATTGCAGTTTTA
>CAUYQV010114973.1:0-27951 GCA_963574575.1 Galagoides demidoff
CCCGCTACAACGCCCGGTTATTTTTGGTTGTAAAATAGATTACCCTCTTGCTCCAACATATTATATTGTTTGTGGACATGCGAATTCCATGTCAGGTATGATCAACCATGCATTCCAAACTTTATTTCTATAGAGTAAAAAGTCAACAGATGGAACAAGAGGGTAATCTATTTTACAAGCACTCAATTTAGCTCCAAGAATTAAGTTTTACAGCTTTGTTTTCAAGGAAGCCACCCACTGGAGGACATAGTTTTATACATACTTCACCTTAGACCTGTTCCCCTGCACAGAGGGCTATCAACCCTTATCTGCTTGGGTGAACAGCAGTGCAGTCAGAGTTCCATACAGAAGGTTGTTAATCCTGTTCTGTAGGTTCTGGCCTGCCTGTTTTGTAAGGCACAAGGTTTCAGACAAGACCCCAATACTTACAAACTGTTATTACTTTTATTCTTAGTTTTTCAAAAGAGTGCAAGTAATGTAGAAATTATCTCACATAGTTTGTCTTGCATAACTATTTCTAGCCCTTAACCTTCATCCACTATATTTCTGATGAGGATCTCACCTGGTCAGCATTCAGCACTATACACACTGACTATCCAGTAAAACAGATACCCAAGCCTAAAGACCTTGCTAGGCCTCCCTCTGATGGCCCTAGGAAGAACCTCACCTGTGAAGCCGTAGAACATCTCAAGTATTAGAAAAGGTTGCAGAATTCTTAGTACCTATTGAGGGTAGAGGAAGGACCATTGAACCTTTTTGGAATTAGAACTGAAACAGTTGAGACTTCCCTAGCTGGGAAATGTTCACTCACAGTACATTTGCGTCTTTCAGACCTTTCCATTTAGTAGTATTATGTGGATAGAAAGTGCATGTTTTATTCTCAATTAGAGACATATAATAAAAACTCAGGGAATACCTGAATAATGAATGAATGAATGAATAGGTATATGAATATGAATATGCAATATGCTACAGATGACTACTTCTTTCTGAAGCACTATATGTCAATTTTCAGATGGTAGTCTATGATTATTGTGATGAATAATCATCTCATTTTATAATAAATATTTAATTGACAATTACATTTGTATATATGCTGCTAAGCTTTTGGATTTTATTTCCTCTATTATATTTATGTTTATTCTTTTCCTTTGACCTGTTTTTTTCTCTTTACTTAATTTCTCCTTATTAATATAATGTAATTTTTACAATTGTATAAAGTTTATATTGCATAAAACTGCTTGTTCTCTGTCAAATGAATAGTCTTTTTTTCAAAGTAACAAAGAGAAATTTTATTTATGAAGGACAGCAAGAAAGTTTAGAACATTTCCAAAAACAGTTGGAAGTGGGTCTCTCTCATGAAGGGAAAAGGTGAGAGAGCACTCAAATGAATATTGTGTGTAATATATTGTAGTTTTTCCTACATCATCATTTGTCTTTTGAGGAACTGTGTTCATCATCTAATCGACATATGGAAACTTTAATGTTAATCTAGTTAACTATACATGTATTTTTTAGTCGTGGTTTTTTGATATGGTTTTTTAAAATATATTACTGTTTGAAATGAGGATTAGAGAATTAGAAATACTGAAGCAACTTCAGTATTCTCTCTTGTAAACTTTTATTATGGTTGTCCTGCAATTGCAGTTAAAACAAACTTTTTGACATACACAATGTATATGTACATAATGCAAAAATTACATTAATATGGAGAAATATATATATAATATATAAGCTTTTTATGACAATTTCACAAGTTTTAATAATTGGTTGTTAGTATCTGTCTTCCCTGGTAAAATAAGTTGAAATGGCATACACAAAAGTATAGTTAATTGATCATCTCATCCTTTCCTGCTATAGCCTCAGAAGCCTATTAAACTCAAGATTCTAGCTAATTCCTACAAATGGATAAGCATTACCAAAAAATATAACCTATTATTGTACATGCATCAGTGCTAGATCAGAAATCAGTAAACTAAGGCCTGTGGCCAAATTCAACCTGGCTACCCAATTAGACTGAAACACATAAAAACATGTACACATTCATGTATCTTTTCTTGATGGCTAGTTTCATGCTACAACAGTAGAGTTGACTAGTTGCAACAGAGAGCATATGGTCCACACATACAAAATTATTTACAATATAGTTCGTTAGAGAAAAAAAAATGCCTGCTCCTATGCAAGACTCTTGAACTTTGTTAGGGCAGTGTCTAAGTTTCATTTATCTATGTATTCCTACAGATCATAGCATATAGTTTGCCATAATCTACTTGAAGACAATAAGTAACTTGAAAATCGGTAACTATAATACAAAAACAGTTTTAATGAAGGCATCATTGTTGAACACTATTTAGCAACTCTATGATTCTTTCAAATAGCATGCTAACTCAAATCTTTATAGCATTATAATTGCAATTTTCCTTTAAATCTTATTCTGATTTCTCAGAGTACAAGAACATTGTTAAAATAGAAATGGGGGACTAAAGATCAGGGCTGGGATTCCTGTCCCATCTGCGACTTAAGGCCATGAAATCAGAAGCTTGTTTAGATTGTTTTTTGCACTTTATTTTTAGAGATGTCACGTTTCCTACTTCTTTTTTCCCCTTCATTTAATTTCAGAATATTATGGGGATACAAATGTTTTGGTTCCATGAATTTTGGAGGGCAGTTTGAGTCAAAGTTAGGTGTTCCCCTCGCCCAGATAGTGTGCGTTTTACATGTTATGTGTGAATGTATACCTCTCCTCCTGCTCCCTCTCACCTGCTTTCTGTTTAGTTTTACTACTATATGTGCATATGGGTGTTGATCTATTAGTTCCAATTTAATATGAGTATATGTGGTGTTCTTCCATTCTTGTGAAACTTCACTTATAAGAATTGTCTCCAGTGGCATCCAGGTTGTTACAAATATATTAGTTCACTATTTGTTTTATGGCTGAGTAGTACTCCATGGTATACATATACTATATTTTGTTAATCCATTCATGTGATGATGGGAACTTGGGCTGATTACACAACTTTGGGATTGTGAATTGTGCTGCAATAAACATCCGAGTGCACATGTCTTTTCCATAAATGACTTTTTTTTCCTTTGGGTAAATACCCAATAGTTGAATTACTGGATCAAATGGCGGGTCTACTTATAGTTCTATAGTATCTCCATATGATTTTCCATAGGGGTTGTACTAATCTGGAGTCCCACCAACAGTGTAGAAGTTTTCCTTTCTTTCAATATCCATGCCAGCATCTGTTGTTTTTGGATTTTGGAGTTAAGTGATACTTCATTATGGTTTTTATTTGGATTTCCTTAATGATTAGAGATGTTGGGCACTTTTTCATGTTTAGTGGCCACTAAGTCTATCTTCTTTTGAAAAGCTTCTATTCATGTCTTTTGTCCACTTTATTATGGGATTGCTTGATTTTTTTCTTTCTGACTTGCTTGAGTTCTTTATAGCTGTTGGTTGTCAGCCCTTTATTGAATATTTAGCATGCAAATATTTTCTCCCATCATATAGGTTGTCTATTTGTTCTATTGACTCTGTCCTTCACTGTGCAGAAACTTTTAAATTTAATCAGGTCACATTTTTAAATTTTTTGTTGTTACTGTGATTTCCTTTGGGGACTTCTTCATAGAATTCCTATAGTTTCATGCCTTAGGTTTAAGTCTGTTATCCACTGTGAGTTAATTTTAATGAGTGATGAGAGGTGTGGATCCTGTTTCAATCCTCTACATGCAGCTATCTGGTTTTCTCAGCACCATTTATTGAGTAGAAATTCTTTTCCCCAGTGTATGTTATTGTCTGCTATGTCAAATATCAGATGGAAATATGAGGATGGTTTTATATGTGAGTTTTCTGTTCTGATCCATTTGGCTATGTTCCTGCTCCTGTGCCAGAACCATCCTGTTTAGATTACTATAGCCCTGTAGTATAGTTTGAAGTCTGATAAAATGATCTCTCTCAATTTTTCCTGTTGCTTTCGGTTACTTTGGCTATTTGGGCTCTTTTATGGTTCCATATGAAGCCTAGAATTATTTTTTCTAGATCTGTAAAAAACAAAGTCATTGGTATTTTAATGGAGATTACATCGAATCTATATATCACTTCAGGTAGTATAGACATTTTAATGATGTTGATTCTGCTGATCCATGAGCACGATATATTTTTCTATTTGTTTATATCTTCTGCAATTTTCTTCCTCAGTAACTTGTAGTTCTCCCTGTAGAGGTCTTTCACTGTCTTGGCAGGTTTCTTATTCCTACAATAAGTAAGACTCATTTATCAGCTTCAGTTCCATCTTTGTAATAAAGCCGTGAAATAGATCCTTAATTCAAATTCAATGGAAGCCAAATAAAGCATAGAAAATTTCTTAGATAGGAATTATTATCACTATTTCACAGAAAAAAAGTGATAAATGTATTACTATATTTTTGTGTGTTTGGCTTCAAATAAACTAATGTTTCTCACTAATAATTAGTCTCAATTACTTCCAGAGATTTTCATTAGGTAGTCTAATAATGTGTTCTAAAAACAAGTGTGCTATAGGATGGTTAAAAAGAAGGAATATATAAAATGTTGATCTTTATTTAATCTAATATTTATAATTAGATTTTTCTGGAACCTGAACTAACTTTTTAGATAACATTTGAATTTTCTAATAATGATTGCAATATCCTTTCAAGATACAGTGCCAAGAAATTGAGTGAATGTACAACTGTGTCAGTAATGACATGAAACAATGACGAGTATATCTTATTATTGGTAGGAAAAAATATATACCCTGTCACTGGTAAAACAATTTTAGAATATGGCAAATTTATCTGTAAATATAAACCTAAGACTGAGAAAAATAATTTTAAATAACATTTTTAAAAACTCAATGAAAAAATTTTCTATTATAATCAACAATAATGTTTTACTTTCTTATTGTTTACATCACAGTTAAATAATTTGGGTATTGTGTTAATGGGACAGATTATCAATCAGAGCCTTGGTCCTGTATTATAAAAAAAAAATTAGAGTTAACTCTCCTTTACTATGTTTTATAAAGAATAACTGAGTTTTATGGAATAAATTTATTAAATTTCTATTTGTTTGGGTAAATTATTTTGATTTCCTTCCCTTTTTTGCAATTTATTATGTAAAAAAATTCTATTTTATATTTTGGAAGAAATCATCCATTAAAATTATTTTCCAAAATTATTATCTCAGAGTTATCTGTACTAATTCTTTATTATTACCTTTTAACTTATTTTTTAAAATCATTAACACATATTTATATAGAGATAGGTATGTAGATAGATACTGGTATATACTTAGAAGCTTAGGAACCATACAGTTATTTATTAATGTCATATTGACTCTGGTATAGAACTGTTGCTATAAGTCACAAAATATTCTGCAAATAAATTATTATTTAAAGAGTTACAACATTGAGTTTACGATACCTGAGAGGTAATTAGTCTCTGTGGAGGAAAAAACAGTAAAATTCACAAAATCAAATTTTTAGCACAAGAGTTTCTGTGTGTATTACCCCAGGGGATGCCATATGTGGCATGAACTATGAAATTGGGCAATGTGACCTATGTAGTATTATATGACAACTATGAAGATACCAAAGAGACTGCAGAGAGAGAGAATATAGAATTTTAAACTTCAGTGACACTTATTATTAGGCAGTCTTAAAACTCTTATAACTGTTTAGTCAATTTATCAGGATCCAAAATGTTAAAAAGCACACCAATCCTTGCCAATTATTTTATTTAGTATAAAAGAAAAATGGAACAATAAAAAGTATATTATATAATTAAAATACATGTAAATAAAATAGAAATAAGAAAAGGCTCAATATATATGGCTATGATCTAAATTTTAAGTACATCAAAATATATCTAAATTTTCTATGACTCTTAAAACTGTGTATTGTTTATATAAGGTTTACATTCAAAATAGGAAAACATTTTGTATTGACACTGCACTCTCCAAGTAATCACTTAGTAAAGTTAAAATTAATTATTTTGACTACATTGATAACAAGTTATGGAAACCAAATAAAGCATAGAAAGTTTTTTGGACAGGAATTATTAATATGTTCTGGGTTATTTTTAGCTATGTAATGATATCTTCTAGACATTATTCAACCATATGAAACATTCAAAATCAGGGCCACTGCAGGTTTTAAAGAGGAAGGTCTTTGGCTCCACTTTCTGTGGAAATGTTAGACTAGAGTATGACTGGTGACAGGTGGTTGCTCTACAAATTCTTTCCTCAAAGTGCTCTCCTGGTTGCAATGGATAGGGGAAGATTTGAGTCTGAAGGTAAGAAAGCCAACTCTTTGGCCCTTTGGGTCACCTACTTAGAGGGGAACCCTGCATGGAATCTCGAAGTTCTGGTATCACACGAGTTCTTCCCACAATTCTGTGGCTGCCTCAGTGCTTGGGCTCCTAGGGTGGAAAATATTCTGAGCAGCTTGGTAGCCCACTGATCACCAAAGGAGTATGGAAGGGAGAAAAAGATCCCACCTTATCTCTTCACTGGACTCCAAGCATCTCTAGTTTGATATTTGCTGATATCTTTCTTTTTTTCCTTTTTTCTTTTCCTTCTCTGCTTCCCAATTTCCTTGGCTCTTGTGCTTCTTCCTATGACCTACTCATAAACTGTTCTTTCTCCCCTCTCCTTAATCTGACAACCTTATTTCTCTCTGGGATGGTCTGGTAAATGATATCTATTCAGCCATTTTCAGTAATTTATTATTTTTAAGATATATATATATACACACACACATATAAAATATATATGTATATATATACTTTATATTCTTGTTTGAATTCTTTATAGTTTATATTCTTGTTTTAATTCTTATTTTATGATGATAATTATTAAAAGTTTATACACACCCACACCTATAGTCATGTACATCATAACAACGTTTCAGTCAACAGTAGACCCCATATATTTTGCTGGTCTTTTAAGATTGTAAGATTTTATTTTCACTCTACCTTTTCTATGTTTATGTATGTATATGCATAGATTCAAAAATGATTACAATTATTTTACAATTCCTTACAGTATTTGGTATAATAACGTGGAGTTCATATCTGTATCCTTGGAGTATGGGCTATACCATACCATACAGCCTAGGTGTATAGTAGACTATACCATCTAGGTTTGTATAAGTACAGTCTATCAATTTTTTGCAAACAATCTATATTTTTTATTCAGTTTTTCTTTGATCTAAATGTTGTTTTGAGACATTTTTACTCTGATTTTTATTTTCCTCCAAATTTTATAGATTTATATTTTACATTTAAATTTGTGGAACGTTTCAAGTTAATTTTTATATAAGGTGTGAGACACTGATCTCCCCTCAAAATTTTAACTTTGAGTGTCCATTTGCTCCACCACCATTTGTGGAAAAGGCTATCATTCCTCCAATACATTTTTCAATTGGGCTTATTTGTGTGCATACACATCTACAGTCTTTGTTCTGTACCACTGATTTATAGGTCCATACCTTCCCTGTATCATGCAGTATTGATTACTGGATGTACATAATAAATGGTAAAATCAGATAGACTGATTCTGTCCCATTTTACTCTTTTCTTCCAAAATTTTTTTAATTATTCTAGCCTATTTGTATTTCCATATATGTTTAGAATAATTTTGTCTTGATCTGATAAAATGAGCTAAAAATTTGACAGGAAATATGTTAAAACTGCATATCAACTTGGGAGCAATTAATACCTTTACCATGTTGAGTCTTATACAGTATGAACACTGAATGTTGCTACATTTATTTAGAACTTCCTTGATTTCTTTCATCAGCATTTTGAAATTTTCAGTTTACAAAACCTGTAAAAGTTTTGTTATGTTGGCTCGGCGCCTGTGGCTCAATCGGCTAAGGCGCCAGCCACGTACACCTAAGGTGGCCGGTTCGAATCCCCAGCCCGGGCCCACCAAACAACAATGATGGCTGCAACCAAAAAATGGCCGGATGTTGTGGCAGGCGCCTGTGGTCCCAGCTACTTGGGAGGTGGAGGCAGGAGACTCGCTTAAGCCCAGGAGTTGGAGGTTGCTATGAGCTGTGATGACATGGCACTCTACCCAGGGGGATAGCTTGAGGCTCCGTCTCAAAAAAAAAAAAAGTTTTGTTATATTTTTACCTATTTCACTTCAAGTTATTATAAATTTTTTAATTAATTTTGATATCCATGTACTCAATGTAGGAAAACAATTACTTTTTTATGTATATTTTGTATCCTTTGACCTTGATATACTTACTTAATTCTAAGAGAGTTTTTTTTTTTTTTGCTGATACATTAAGACTTTCTACATATATAAACAATTGTGTCATTGAAAATAAGGACATTTTATTCCTTTCTTTCCAATTTTTATGTATTTTAGTTTATTTTCTTACCTAATTTTGCTTGTTAGAACTTCCAACAATATGTTGAAAAAGAGTGGTGAGAGTTGATCACCGGGTCCAGTTTTGTCTCTGATGCTTGGAGGAATGCATTCAGTCTTTCACCATTAAGTGGGTAAGGTTGCTCTTTTTTAAAGTAAACAAAGTTACCCTCTGTTCTGCATATTCTAAAAATGTTTGACACAAATTGGCATTGAATTCAGTCAAATACACTTTCTGCATTAATTAGTAGGATATCACAATTGCTCTACTCTAGCACATTAAATGGTGCGATGCATTGATTGATTTTCAAGTGTTGTACCGGCATTACATTCCTCGAATAAATCATGCTGGATCATAATACTCAATTCTTTACACATATTGTAGAAATTTATTTCCTAGTATTTTGATAAGGGTTTTTTTAATCATCTATGTTGATTGTGGAAACGACTGTGTAGTTTTGCTTTTATATGCTACTATTTTCAGGTTTTGGAATCAGACTTTCACTGCCTTCATATAATGTGTTAGAAAGTGTTCTTTCTTCTTTAAATGTTCAGAAAAGATTGAGAAAAAAATTCTTGAATAAATGTTTCCTATAGTTCTTTTCCCTAGTGTGCTTTAGTTCACTGAAGATCAGATGGCAATATGTGGCTGGTTTTATCTATAGGTTTTCTATTCTATTCCATATATATATCTTTCTTTTCATGCCAGTACCATGCTGAGCAAGAGCTAGACTCTCTCTAAAAATAGCCAAGTGTTGTGGCAGGCACCTGTAGTCCTTGCTACTTGAGAGGCTGAGGCAAGAGGATCGCTTGAGACTAAGAGTCTGAGGTTGCTGTGAGCTATGATGCTATGGTACTCTACCCAGGGCATCAAAAAAGAAAAACAAATCTGTTCATGTTCTTAACTCACATTTTCATAGTTATTTAATTTTTTTATATTCAGCTGTTTGAATGCCTTGCAAATTCTGGATATTAAATTATATGGAATGCATAATTTGTGAATATTTTCTCTCATTCTGTAGATTATTTATTCTATTGATTATTTATTTTTCTGTTCAGAAGCTTTTTAATTTAATTACATCTCATCAGTTTATTTTCATTTTTGTTACATTTGCTTTTGGGATCTTACTTAATATGTCCAATAGAGTTTTTCCAGGGTTTTCTTCTAGATTTTTTTTTATAGTTTTAGATATTAGGCTTAAGTCTTTAATCCATTTGAGTTAATATTTGTGTATGGTGAGATGTAGGGATCCAGTTTCATTCTTTTGCATATGCCTATCCAATTTTTTCCCAGTACCATTTATTGAATAGACATCCTTCCCCAATATGGGAAATGTCTGGTTTGTGAAAGATCAGTCGAGTATAGATATGAGGCTGCATTTCTGTGTTCTTTATTCTGTACTATTGATACATTTGTCTATTTTTATACCATAAGCTTGTTGTTTTATTTGCTGTTGTAGCCTTGTAGTATAATTTGAATTCAGGTAATGAGATACCTCCAACTTTGTTCTTTATACTTAGGATTCCTATGGCTAGTCAAGCTTTTTGTTTATTCAATATGAATTTTAGGTTTTTTTTCTCAATTCTTAGAAAATGGCATTGGTAATTTGATAGGAATTGCACTGAATCTGTGTATTGCTTTGGGTAGTATGATCTTTTTAACATTATTGATTCTTCTAATCCATTAGTACAATATGTTTTTCCATTTTAGTATGTCAAGTATGATTCCTTTCATGAATGCTTTATAGTTTTCTTTGTAAAGAACTTTTGCCTACCCATTTAAATATTTCCTAGCTATTTTATATTTTTAGCTAATGTGAGATTGAGTTCCTTATTTCATTCTCATATTGGTCACTGTTGGTGAACAGAAAGGCTACAGATTTGTGCAAATGGATTTTGTACCCTGAGACTTTACTGAATTTATCTATTAAATATGGGAGTTATTTGATAGGGTCTTTTGAGTTTTGTAGATATAGGATCATATCATCAGCAAAAAACAATATTGTTAACTTCTCTTTTCCAATTTGGATGCTCTTTACTTCTTCCATTTGCCTGGTTTCTCTAGCTAGGACTTCTAGTACTGTACAAGTATTGAATAGGAGTGGTGAGAGTGGAATTTTTGGTCTTCCAGCTCTTAGGTGGAATGTTTTCAAATTTTCCCTATTCAGAATCACGTTAGCTTAGTGTTTGTCATATATTGCTTTTATTATTTTTAGGTATATTGCCCCATGCCTGGTTTGCTGAGGCTTTTTAAATGGTTTGATACATTTTTTTGAATTGTGTGTCTACATCTATTGAGATGATCAGATGGTTCTTTTATTAATTCTGTTTATGTGATGAATCATATTTATCAATTTGTGTATGTTGAATGTTACATCACTGAGATGAAGCTCACTTGATCATGGTGTATTATCTTTATGATGTGCTGTGTGATTCAGTTTGCTAGTGATTTTGAGGATTTTTGCATCTGTATTCATTAGGGATATGGCTTTTTCTTTTTCTTTTTTTGATGTGACCTTTTCTGGCTCAATATCAGGGTGATCCTGATGTTGTAGGACAACTTAAGGAGGATTCCCTCCTTCTTAGTATTTTGGAACAATTTCAGTGGAATTGGTACCAGTTGTTTGTACATCTGATAGAATGTGGCTATAAATCCATTTGATCCTGGGTTGTCCTTTGTTCAGAGATTTTTTTTACGACTGATTCAATCTTAGTACTCAATATTTTTCTGCTTAGGATTTTCATTTCTTCCTGATGCAAGCTTGTGAGGTTGTATATTTCCAGGAATTTCTCCATTTCCTCCATATTTTCTAGCTTATGGTCATAGAGATATTCATAGTAGTCTCTGAATATCTTTTGCATTTCTGTGGTATTAGTCATAATATCTTCTGTTTCATTGGTTATTAAGATTATTTGAATCTTCTTTCTTCTTCATTAATCTTTCTCTTTGTTTAACAATTTTATTTATCTTTTTAAAGGACAATTTTTCTTTTATTTATCCTTTATTTTGTTTTATTGGCCTTTATTTCACTTAGTTCTGCTCTGGTCTCATTATTTTGCTACTGCTATCTTTGAGTTCTGTTTGTACTTGTTTTTCTTGTTCTATGAGGTGGGAAGTTAGGTTATTAATTTGTATTCTTTCTATTCTATTGATGAAAACATTTAATCCCATGAACTTCCCTTTTAGCATTGCTTTTCCTGTATCACACAGGTTTTGGTATATTGTGCTTTCATTTCTATCAATTTCAAAAAAAATTTAAATTCCTATCTTTATTTCTTTTTTGTCCCAGTGATTGTTCAGAAGCATGTTATTTAATTTCCATGTGTTTGGATAGTTTCTGAAGTTTCTTTGTATATTGATTTCTATCTTCCACTGTGGTCTAAGTAGAAGCTTAATATGATCTAGAATTTTTAAAAATTCATAAGTATTATTTTGTGGGCTAATATATGGTCCATCATAGAGATATTTCCATGAGCTGATGAAAAGAATGTATATTCTATAGTTATGGAGTGGAAATTAACAGATATAAATATCTGTTATACACATTTTGGCTAATGTCCAATGTAAGTTCAATGTTTCCTTGTTGATTTTCTGCCTTAGTGATCTGTGTAGTACTGTTAGAGGACTCCATCTCCCATTGTTATAATGCTATCTCTTTCTTTATGTGTTTTGTGAATCTGAGTGCTCTGAAGTTGAGTATCTACACATTTATAATTGTGCATCTCCTTGATGGATTGAAATGTTTATCATTATATAATGAATATATTTGCCTTTTTGCTGTTTTTTGATTTAAGATCTGTTTATCTTATATAAGTATAGCTACTCCTAATCACTTTTGATTTCTATTTGTATGAAATATCTTTTTTGATCCCTTAACTTTTAGTCTATATGTGTTTTGTAGAAGGTGTGTTTTTGTGATCAGCATGTAGTTGGGTAATATTTTTAATCTATTCTGTCAATCTGTATTTATTAAGTGGTGTACATAATTCATTTACATTCAAGTTTGATATTGATATGTGAGGCTTTTTTCTTGTGATATTGTTAGTTGATTTCTAATTATTTTATAGATTCTATGTTCATTCTCTTTTTATATCTTTTTATCTTTGTAGTTTGTTAAGTTTATTTCCTGTTACCAGTCAATTCCTTTCTCTTAATCTTTTGTATGATTATTTTATAAGATGTGAGTTTCATGTTTTTGTTTTTGTAAAGGTGAATATTGAACTTTTGTTTTCAATTTTAAAATTCCCTTAAGCATTTTATGTACGGCTCTTTTTGTAGTGAAGAATTCTTTCAGCATCTGCTTGCCTGGAGCTTATTCTGGAAGGACATAAAACTATTTGCTGAAGATTTTTTTTCTATCAGCATTTTAAAAATGCCTATCCATTCTCTTCTGTCCTGTAAGGTTTCTGCTGAGTGGTCTGCTGTTACTCTCATGAAGTTTCCTTTATAGGTGACTAGATACTTTTTTCATGTCAATTTAAAAGTTATAGCTTTCGTTTAGACTTTAATCATTCTGATTATAATGTGCCCTGGTAAATTTAGTTTTACAATCTATTTGCCTGGGGGATCATTTGACTTCCTGTATCTGAATATCTAACTCTCTAGGTAGTATGGAATATTTTCATTAGTTATTACCTCAAATAATTTTCAAAACTTTTTGATCTTTCTTCCCCATTAGGAATATCAATGATTCATAAGCTTGATGGCTTTAAGTATTCCCAGATGTGGCTTTCTTTATTCTTTTTAGAGTTTTTCTTTTTATTATTTGAATGCATTATTTAAAAGGTCCATCTTTAAGTTTTGAGATTCTTTCTTCTTCTTGGTCTACTTTACTCTTGAAGCTTATATATTTTGTATTTCCTTCCATGAATTTTTCAGCTCCAGAATTTCTGTTTGTTGTTTTCTATGATACCTATATCCTAAGAAAAATTGTCTTTCACATTCTGAATTTATTTTCTGATTTCCTTGTATTTGTACTCAGATTTCACTTGCATCTTATTGAGCTTCTTATGAATCAATATTTGCTATTCTTTATCTGGTATTATAAGGAATTCTTTTTGATACATATACTGTTGCTGGACATTTGCAGTTCTTTGGTGGTGTCGTATTTCTGTGTTTTTTAATGTTTCCTGTGTCTTTCCATTGATGACTGCAATCTGATATAGTCATCATTTATTCTATTTTGAAATTGCCTTTAAATGTGAGCGATATTTTTTAGAAAATGTATATTTTTTTTTGGTTAAGTAGTACACTTTGGATTTGATTTGGGATGCCTACATTAATGTGATCTTTGTGTGATTTTTTAGGTAGTACACAATGTCTTTGGTATATAAAATTCCCATGGTGGCTTAGGGAAAAGTTATTAATTAAAGACATATGTTCAATTTTTGCTTGGGGCTTGCATAGTAGCTGAGGCAGTCTTTGTGTTCTAGTAGTTGAAGCAGTAGGCTGAGTATGCCTCATTTTAGGTCATTGAGCAGATTAAGTTGGCAGTGGTGTTACTGTTTCCTGAGGGACCAATTCTTGGGCTTTGGGGTGGCTTGCTCAGATAGTAATATATGGAACACAGGGCTAGTTTGTAGGTAGATTCTCAGGTCCCTGAGCAGCTGGTTTGATGTGAGGGGTGGCAACAGCAGTGGTGTATCCCACTCAGGCCCCTGAGTTCTCTGCTGGTGTTACAAGTAGTTGCATTGAATTGCAACTGGTCAGGTTGGTACCTAGTCCCACAGTTGCAAGGAACTATGCAATGTGATCTTTGTGTTACAACACCACCAAAGAACTGCAATTGTCTAGCAACAGTAAGACAAGTGTTACAAGAAACTGTGGGACTCAGCACTAGCCTGACCAATTCACTTGGATTGTCCTAAGTGTGCTTGATAGAGCTTGATCTCCCCTGTCCCTTTCTGGGCAGGTGGCAGTTGCTGTCATTTCATTTTGAACTCAGTCTCAGGGTCATGCATATACCAGTGCACGTATCAGTGTTTAACTCTTAAAAAGACACTGGATGTGAGCTTACATCAAAGAGGGCAGGGATGTTTTCAAGCAAGAATCATGGGTAAGAAACTTTGGATAGTTGTCTCTGCTTTTGTCTCAGTCTTCCAGGGGCATATAGCAGGATGGTGGGAATTGTCCTAAGTGTGTGTAGGAGAGCTGTGGCTTCCCTGTTTCTCTTAAACTGGGAAAAAATGCATTTGTATCAGCCAGAATTTGGCTCAAGGGCAAAGCTTTTCTCAGCTTTGAATTCCCAAAATGACACTGTAGGCCTGTGACCAGAGAGGGTGGTATCTCTTCTAGGCAAACAGTATGGGCAACATGCTGGATAAAGCCATATGCTCACATCTTAGTCTAATTGTAGCTTCTAGAAAGGTAGTGGGAGTTTTCCTAGAAGTAGGTAGGAGAGCTTGTGCTCTTGGTCCTTGCTTAGCTGAGTGGCAGCTGCAGCTACATGAGTCCACACAGTGTGAGGAACCACTCAGCTTGGAAATCCCAAACTGGCAACTTGGGTTTAAGACCAGGAAAGTTTGAGCCCTTTCCAGGCAAACAGTATATGCTAGATGTTGGAGGAAGGTGGTTGTTGCCATCCTTGCACAACTTGGTCCCACAGAAGCCCATAGCAGGGGAGTAGGAATTTTCCCAGGTATGTACAGGAAAGTTTTGGCTCCCATGTCCTCCACAGGTGGGTGAGGTTATATCTGCTTCAGGTTGAATTTATCCCAAGAATGGGGTTGTGTCAAGCTTCAAATTCCCAAAATGGTCCCTTCAGCCTTTAGCCAGAGAGAGTAGAGCCCTTCTTAGGCTGGCTTTATTGGCAGGAAACTACAGAAAGTGTTATCTGCTTATGTCTCAGCCTTAACAGTATCCCACAGCATGGATGTGCGTACCTCCTCAGTGATGTGAGGAAATACCTGGTCTCCTCTATCCCTCCTTAGAGCCATGTAGTACTTTGAAGTGTGTCCATGGTTCCCTAGTATCTGGGATCTCAGTATTACACCTGGATCAAGCTTCTTTAGCTAGACTTGGATGCCTGTGGGTTCCATGTGAGTTTCTTTTCTAGAGAAAAATTTCTGTGAAATGTCTAAGCATCTTCTTATGTTAGACTGAAGACATGTTTGGATAAGGGGAGATTCTCTTATCACCAAGATCATAATAGCTCATCTTGGAGAGTTTCTGACAGCTGTTAGCTAGTCCTCAGTGGGGCAAGTTGCCCTTAACCCTCCCTTTTCCCACTGGGGATTCTTTCTCATTGCTTCACTATTGAATCCTAGCATTCTAACACAGATATTCTGTTCAAAATGGGAGACTCTGGTTACTATTCTGGTTCTTCTCTATGGGGGAGGCACATATTACCTCTGTCTAGTCGACCAACTTGATTCTGTATCTCCAGTAATTCTTAATATGAACCAAAATGTCTCATTTTCTCTTCTAGCACTTTGAGAAGACCCCATGAGAAAAACCTATAATAATACAAAGTCTTGCCCAAAAACATAGTTTTTGAGCTTAGCCTTCTAAATAAAATGAATGTTTGCAACATGAGAGTTGAGAATAGTGAAGGGAATCGCTTCTTGGCCTTTTGGCTAAGATCAAGTGGAGAATAGTGAGGGAGGCGTAAATAAAAAGTGTATGTGCTTACTGTCCTTTTGATAGTATTATTTAAATATTTTAATGGTGGGATTATATGGTAAGAGTTTTATCTTTTTTTTTTTTTGAACAGAGTCTCACTTTGTCACCCTTAGTAGAGTGCCATGGTGTTATAGCTCACAGCAACCTCAAACTCTTGGGCTCAAGTAATTCTCTTGCCTCAGCCTCCCAAGTAGCTGGGACCACAGGCAGCTGCCACAACGCCCAGCTATTTTTTAAGAGATGGGTTCTCACTCTTGCTCAGGATGATTTTGAATTTCTGAGCTTAGCCTATTGCCTGCCTCTGCCTCCCAGAGAGCTAGGATTATAGGCATTAACCACTGTGCTCAGCCTAAGAGGCTTATCTTAAAATATTTTATAAAACCTATAGGAATACTCATCCAAATAATATCATTTAAAATTATAAGTAGGGTAGACAGGTACGAGTTCTAGCAAAGATAAAATTAGGAAATTAAAAATAACCAGTATGATCCTTTCCACAAGTATAAACCAGTCATTATATATAATAAAAATGAGAACACAACCAGAATCAAGAAAAACATATATAGTAGGGCCTCCCTAGTTCCCTACATTGACCACTTTCTTAAGTTGACCTAATCTTTGTAGACCAGACATGCACCACATGTACATAAAAGTATAGTAGACCTAGTTTTTTAGGTTGACCAGTTCTATGTGTTGAGAAGTTTGTTACTATCCCCTGGATGATTAGCTTATAGAGGTTCTACTGCATATATACATCCAGTTGTTACATATATCCTTACTATGTCGTCAAGGTTGTCCAGAGAAACAGAACCAATAGATGATATAGAAGTTGATACAGATATAGATATAAACCTAGAGTTTGAGGTAAAGATAGAGATATACAGAAAGCTGTTTATTGTGACTGATTGGCTCATATGATTATGTAAGTTGGAGATCCAGGAAAGCCAGTAAAGTAGTTATAATTTAAGCTTAAAGATCTGAGAACCAGAGTAGCTAAGAGTATAATTTCCAGTCCACATTTGAAAACCTAAAAACCTGGGGGGCATTGTAATTCCTATTCTGAATTTCAAATCCAAAGAGCCAGAGTTCTAATATCTCAGAGCTGGAGAAGCTTGATATCCCAGCTCAGGCAGGCAGAATGAATTCATACTTTTTATTTTTCATTGTTCTATCTGGGCATTCAGTGGATTAAATGATGTCCACCCATATTGGTGTGGGTGATCTCTTCAGTGGATCTACCAACTCAAATAATAATCTCTTTCAGAAAGACCCTCACAGACATATCTGGAAATAATGTTTTATCAGCTATTTGGTCATTTCTTAGGTAAGTCAAGTAGGCATGTAAAATTAACCATCACATCCTTTCTATATCATATCCTTTCCAGATATCCTATGGAGAGATAATGTATTTCTTCCAAATAACAGAATACCTGTATTGTCTAACTTACTATGTGCCTACATTAGAAATGGGGATGATCAAGACATTATCAGACAAGGAGTTTAATATAGGTTTGTAGATTATTTCATTAAAGTCTCATTGGCCCTCATTATGTAAAATTATTAAGCATTTTGTAACACAGAATTCATTTCTGTTTCAGTAAAGTGATGTTTAACATACTCTTGTGACCTAAAATGTAAAGCAGTTGTAAAAGTATTTATATTATCACCATATTCATTTGTATGCCAATGAATCAACTCAAATTCCTTAGTGACAATGTGATATCTTTTTCACAGGTTTCTTAAGGATACAGAAAGTGTTAATCTTTGAAAAATTAATATTAGTGTAGATTAACATCTCCCCTCTTCATTCACGAATGTTTACTACCTTCATCTCTCTTGTTTGTCTGGAGTTCAAGTGGTTTATAAGGCCTGTAGCCAAGATGTTATGCTGTTGATGATTAACTACACAGACAACAGTGAGTTAAGGTCTGTATGCAGTGTTAACTTCATGGAACTCATGTTCAGTAACCTTGGAAAATGAGAAAAATAAGACATGAGTTGTTTTTCCTTAAATGTCCCCAAATCCTTGACCCAATAAAGATAATTATTCCACATGTTCCTTTTTCTTTTTTACTCATCATAGTTGTAGTACTAATTCATCGTGTACTACTACAAAGAGTGCAGAAGAAGTGTTAGATTTCTTATTGGGCATGTGAAGCTTTAGATGCTTTGTAACATCTGACCTTCTAGAGTCTCTAGACGAACTCATGTTACTGAATCTTGTACTAACTCACTAATACAAGTTTGTTATGAGGATTGATGAGGCACCATAGGTAGATGTTTTTAGAATGTGAGTATAAAAAGAAGTTATTCTATTATCAAAATGCAACATGCCATACATAAAGATAGTAATTATGACACATTAATTTCCTATTCACAACCTACAAAACTAATAACCAGAATGTATCTATTTGTTTGCAGTTTTATAAACAAAACTTTGTTGTAACTATTAAGTTGCTTTTTTAAAAAGCCAAGAATTCTCCAGTTTGGAGCATTTCATTTGAAAGATTAGAAAACCTTAGAACAGCTGGCAGAAAATCTAACCATTATAGGAGGGCAGAGTTCTCAGAATTGAAGTGTTATTAGATAACAATGTAATGAAGAGTACAAGGGAACAGGATGAACAGATAAAATGCTGATAAATGTGAGTCTCACATTAAAAAAATCAAGATTCCCTTTAGCAACAATTAAGTTTTTCCCATGAGACATTGTTTGTGTTTTCCAGAGGTTAATTTTAAAATCCACTTTGAGTAAAATTCATGAGATAGGGTTAGAAGGGGATATGAAATGAAAGCTCTGTATGTAATGGGAGATTATTAAATGTTCCTTTATAAAGCATGACTGCATTCCAATGCTTAAACTATGAAATATTACTTTTTATATAAAAATATAAGCATAAAAATGTGTTCCTTTCTAAATCATGTTATGGGATATTAGCAAGACTTTTCAGCCTCCTCTCTAGAAACTTTAAAATTGTCCCCCATGAAAATAGAAGTAAAACCTAGTCATATATTTCTGATTATTGTAATGTTAGTGTGTTTTGAAGTTTTCCCCCTACTATAGTCTCTATTTATTTTAATGTCCTTACATACTTATTTATTTTATTTTGACAGATAATACCCTTGTATATTTATGGGGTGCTATGTGATGTTTTCATTTATGTACTATATATTGTAAAACAATTCAATCAAGCCAATTTAAATGTTCGTCACCACACAACTTATTTCCTTATAGTGAGAACATTAAATATTTATATTTTTAGCAATTTTTAAATGTGCAATATGTTATTACTATCCTGTGGTTACCAGTCAGTGAATAGATCACTAAAACTTATTCTTCCAGAGGAATTGAAACTTTGTACCCTTTGACCAGCACCTCCCCTTTCTATATTCTCCCCATCCTCTAAGTTTTGGGAACCGTCTTTCTACTCTCTGTCATGACATTGACTTTAGATTTCACATATAAGTGAGATCATACACTTTTATTTTTGTCTGTGTTGGTCTCCATTTTCCTTGCTGGAAGTTTTTCACATATGTCTAGTAATACTTGATGGTCTGTTTGTGATTCAAAATAAGGGAATAAAATGATCTTTGGAAGTTCTGAGTGTATATGAATGGTAAGCCATGAATTTTACCATAAAATTATCTGGATTTTTTTTTTTTATTGAGGAGTGCCACATTTTAGTATCTTTCTACCACTATTTTTTGTCTTATCACATTTCACACAGAGAAAATTTTCTAATCTCTTGTCTGAATTGTAAAGATCCAGCTGGCTGAGTGAGGATTAAGGAAGAAGAGAACAAGGGATTCTCAGCATTAGGCATTGATAAGTACATGATTATAGTCTGCTAACTTCCTTTCAAATGTGCCTTGTATTTCCCATTTCAGAGACATTCTAATTTATGTTATCCAGTGAATTAACCTGGAGATAACTGCCGCAGTAGGAGAGAGGTAGTCTTCTAGGGACGTAGACTGGATAAGGGGATCTAGAAATCTTCCAAAAGTTTTTACCCTACCCCTTATTTTAGTCTCTCTCTTTCATATCCAAATCTATTAAGTACCATAGGGCTAACATTTCCTCAATTTTTAAGGATTCTGTAATGTAAATCTGATTGCTTTTCAGCTTTCTCTAAGGCCTGCTTATGATTCAGTTTTCTTAGTTTTGTTAAGTTCGTTATCACTGGTTAATTTGCGTTCTAGCTTCCAGTTGTTGCTATTTGTTTCTCTCCTGTTCTCTCTGCTCTTGTGAAGCCTAGTGGAGTTTTTGGAGGAAGTAAAATTACATGTGTATATTCAGTCTCCCATCTCATTATCTTCTGCCTCTGGAGTATTAGCACTAGGGATTTAAATATGTAGAAAACCTAGCATAGTCTTCATGGCAGGAATTCAAATACATAAACTACATTTAATTTGGAAATGAGATACATCTGAATTCTTCAAGGACTTAAATAAAAATACAGACACATGAAAGAAAATAAATTGCTTTTATTGTTCCCAGTTTGCCATTTATCCTTTAATAAAATTGTGAAATCCTAAAACATTTGTTTTATATAAAGTTTATACTTCCGATGTCAAGTAAAGAATTTTGCTTCTTATTCATTAGGGTTAGTAAAATAATTTACAAACCTTTAGTCTCCCTTCCCACAAAAGACTTGTCACTTCAGTTAACCCCAGGTGAGGCAGGTATGAGGATTATTAGGTATTAGTGGTACATTTTGGTATAAGTTAAAATTATTGACTTTAAACCCAAGAGAGAACAAAGTTATAGGAGCCTCACTATATGGTGTGACTGCCCTGGACAAGGAGAAGAAATATACAATTGTGTTTATGTATTTGTTAGAATGAACTGGAAGGTAGGAATGAAACAATTTTAGCTACCTATATGTTAGTTTTCTCTAGTAACTTATTACTTTTTTGAATGATGTTAATATTTGAGGCATCAAAATATTTCAGCCTGTCATACACTCTCTATAAATTGCATTTTAACAAATCAAAAATGCGTGAAGTTACTTGCAAACATAGGTAGCTCATTCCTAAGGTCTATAAGAAATGTGTGCATGCTATGTAGGGTATAGTCCTTTAAAAGAAACAGAAATTGTGAAAAAGTGCTAAAATTACAGTTTCTAATTTAGAAGACCTTAAAATACAGGTCAGTTCCAGGAGGCATAGCCAAATGACATACATATTTTTTTAATGTGAGAGGAGGCCATGAGGTAGAATGGAGGAAAATAAAAGTACACAGAACAGCAGTGGATCAATATAAGAGTGACTTAAATATAAATTGGCCTTTTTTTTTTTGCAATTTCATTCATTTGTTTAAGCAACATTTAGTGAATACTTGCTCATGCCACATTCTGGGCTTTGTGGTTAGCATATAGAGGTGAAAATAATCATTACTACTCTCTACTGAATGTATATTATGTGACAAGAATTGTGGGAGGCAGGTTATTAATATGCCCTTTCTTATTTATTCCACACAAGAACTTTCACTGTGAGTCATTATTATCCCTAATGACTTTTCCAATATTTATAGTTGGGCTCCCCATAAGAAGCAGAGCCCATTCCAATTAGGATAATTTATGGAGGGGCGTGAGTCTTTAAAATGGAGCCACTTCTAAAGTTATACAATTAATTATGTAACATGTTACAAATTATACAAAGGAGCCATGAAGGACACCACAAAAATCCCGGTGTTGGTAGTGGCATAACTGTCACCACTCCTAGTGTGAAAGAAACTGGGGGAGGGATTGCGTAAAGTTAGACAGTAAAGGCAGAGGAGAATTTGAGCCCAGGTACAAAAGGTTTCCAACGTCCACAAATTTTTCACTGAGCATTTCAATCTTATACAAGTTCTGCCTTAATAAGATCATAATTTAGTGGGAGAGATAGTAACAATACTATCTTGTACAATACTTCTACAAATGAAATAAACAAGATTAAGATGTTAATACTATGCAGCCATTAAGAAAGATGGAGACTTTATATCTTTCATGTTCATATGGATGGAGCTAGAGAATATTCTTCTGAGCAAAGTATCACAAGAATGGAGGAAAAAGTATCCAATGCACACACCCCTATTATGAAACTAATTTATACCTTTTATATGAAAGCTATAACCTAATAACAACCTAAGGATACGGGAAGGGGGAGGGAGGGGGGAATGGGTGGAAGGAGGAGGATTCGAGGGTTCACTTCTGTGGTTCATCTTACAAGGGTACAAATGAATCTATGAGTAGAATATGAACGTTTTAACACAATAACTAAGAAAATGACATGAAGGCTATGTTAACCAGGTTGATGGAAGTGTTTCCGATTGTTTGTGAAAACACCACACTGTACCCTAGAGGCGCATTAATGTACACAGTTACCATTCAATAAAAAAAAAGAAAAGAAATAAAAAAAGGAAAAAAAAGAAGTTAAATAAGTAATTTTGAGACACACCTAACTGTAGCTTATAAAATTCCAAAGTCTTAGGTCTTGCTGTGGCTTTAGACTCTAATATGATCCTAGAATCCCCCTTAGTCTGAAGGTTTTACCGCAGGATGACCCAAAGGTGAATTAGACACCTCAAGGTATCACAACCGAGTGTGTAAGATATACATGTAAATGATTAACTACAATACAAATGTCTGGATCTCTAGAATTTTCAAGTCCAATGCTTTGTGGTGTCATAGAAGAGTAAAAAGTTCAAATATGACTGAAGGTTGAAGGAATAAGGAAAGGTTTCATAAGAGTGATATCAAAATCTGTGTAGAATAATTAGGGAGTACTCCAGGCTAAATGAACCTAAAATTTTAGAAACTTTAGGACGACATCAACTCCTAGTACAAGCTTAACATTGACTGAGCTTACCATGTACCTTCCAAATTTTGCTCTAAAGTTGAATACCCAAGAAGTTAGTCTATAGGCCAGTTATTTTCAACTGGTATGCCACTGCACATTGGTGTGCTGTGAGAGGATCTTAGATGTTTGGCAAATTTTTTAAAGATCACTAATGAAATTATTTTTGAAAGAAGTTCAAAGCACAGTAAATATATACATTTTTTTACTCTCTCTTTTTTTTTTTATTTGCAGTTTTGGCCAAGGCTGGGCTTGAATCCGCCACCCCCAGTATATGGGGCAGTGCCCTACTCCTTGAGCCACAGGTGCTGCCCTACTTTATTTTGTTTGATCAACATAATTTAAGTGCACTGCCAAAGTTTGACTTTCAGACTCAAATACTTAGTGAGATAAAAATGAAAGTTGAAAAACACTGAATAGGGTAACACAAATGAAAGAGTTCTGAGAATTGACTATTCATTAGACCTCATCTAAAGGAGAATGAAATTCTAGTGGGGTATTTTATTGCTTTTGTCAGCATTTTTCATCTTTAATTAAAAGCATTAATGTTTTTCTTCTGGCAAAGACCATTTGTCATCAAGATGAGAGTTTTTTGTTTCACAAAGTACGTTTTAGTGACTTTGGGGAACTAAAATATAAGTAGAAGTAGAAATCCAATCTTCATTCAAGGTAGATTTCAATCCTTATCATCAGATTTCTTTATTCATGCAATGTCTCACATTAATTTTTCCTCAATATACTCTTGTTTTTTTTTTTTTCCAGAAAATAAGATTTTAATACAGATATTAGCAGCATCACTACTTATGAATCAAGTGAAAAGGAATTCTGGTTTTGACTTACTTCCAAGATTTTGGCAAACTAATTAGCATACCTTAATTATGACCTAGCAAATCCAAAAGCATATAAGTACAATTTATGATAAAAAGTCTAAAATCTGTAACTTACTGAATATTTATTTCAATTGTTCTCTGGGGATAGGTTTTTCAATAATGAGAATATTCTCCTTCCATTCCTTTCCAATAATTGCTACAGTCAACAGTAGCAGAACATAATGTGCATCCTTGGTAACAGCATTTAAAGAAATACGAAAATAATTGTTTGCTGAAATAATATTTTAAACAAAATCAAATGATTTTTCATTCGTCTTTAGAATTTGGCAGGTTTTTGAGATGACCGGTTTAGTAACTACTTATCACTGAGTAAACTGAACTCCTGTGAAGGGCAGTGACTATATCAAGATCATCTTGCTTGTCTTGTTACTTTTATTTTCAAACTTTAATACAGTTATGTATCCAGCCTTCCTTATTCACAAAAGCATACAGCTTGGTGTATTCATTCACTATCATATCTGCTCTCTCACCTCCATAACAAAATGTGTTATGTGAGAAATACACTTTAAAATCAGTACCTCATTGCCTTTTCCTGTCATGGCTCTAGTTCAAGCTAGCATCATCCCTTGTTCTACAATTATGACAAATTTCTTTCAACCAGCAGGAATAGTACACATTATGCAAAATAAATAAATAAATCACAGGCAGCACCTGTGGCTCAGTGAGAAAGGTGCCAGCCCCATATACCAAGGATAGCGGATTCAAACCCTGCCCTGGCCAAACTGCAACAAAAAATAGCCAGGCAATGTGGTGGGCACCTGTAGTCCCAGCTACTTGGAAGTCTGAGGCAAGAGAAATGCCTAAGCCCAAGAGCTGGAGGTTACTGTGAGCTATGACGGTACAGCACTCTACTGAGGGTGACAAAAGTGAGACTCTGTCTCAAAAAAAAAAAGTAAAATAAATCACAAAGATATTCTTAAGTTAGTTGCCACTATTCAAGCTTCTTTTCAGCCACTCACTTACCAACCACTCAATGCAACTAAATATCCAACTTCTTAGCTGATGGGATTCTCTCTTTTCCCAAAACATGTAATTCTTACACAATTTCAGGAAAAATTATTTCTTCTGCCTAGAAGGCTTTTACTCTTAATTGCCTACTAAATATCTATTTTAATTGTTGGAAATGCTGCTCAATCAAATGTCATATCTTCTGGAAAATCTTCTCTATCATCCAGGACAGTGAAACCCTGACTACTCTGTTCTCTCACAGTACTACATTCACAAAGTTGTACAATAAGCTTTTTTTCTTTTATTGTAGTATTCTTGAAGGCAGAGTACATGTATTGTGTGACTATGTTTTTATCATGTTTACTACCATGGCTGGAACATAATAGAAGTTTGATATTTGCAGAATGATTTGTATGATATGTTAGTTACCATCCAGTTGTGTTTGTTAAGGTCAACATAGTCAACAATATGGATATATTAATAAATGTTAGGTATATCCACAGAGACATGGATATCTGTGTTCATTCTTCTTGGTACTGCAAAGTATGACACAAATGGATTAACTGGGGCCATTGAGGGGTAGTTGGATTTTAGGATGCAGATTTGGTAGGCATCTTTATATTCAACACTGTTTTTTCATAGAAAGTAACCAATTGACATTAGCCAATGGAGCAATAGAACAAATGTCTCTTTTGTATGGGGTGCAAGGTGTACTAATAGCTGTGCCATTCCATAGATTACCTTTGGCCAATGTAAGAAATGAAGAATATCTTCAGGACTTCCTTGAGGCTTCTTTTTTCAGTCTTTCAACCCCAAGACCATTAAGGTTTACTGAAGTTTAAAAGTGCTTAAAGTTAAACTGTTAATGGGCTTGGGGAACATGGAAATAAATCACCTGTAAATCTGTGAAGTTGATGACAGGAGACAATCCAAACAGGATGGGCACCTGTCAGCCTGTTTAATTTTCTTCTGGAAGCTAGTTATAAGAATGGCATCTTTTAAATTTGCAGCACTCCTGAATTATAGCACCAGTGCATTTCATTCTCACAGATTGTACCTGGAAAAGCTCACTCTATAGCCAATAGCCAGATCCTCATTTCTGTCAATAAATTTGTCTAGTTGATAGTATCAACAATCTGCAAAGGGAAAGTTCTTGGGGTCTATGTGTTTAACAAGAGCTGCTATGCTTACCAATTTGGTGCAGTTTTCCTTTTCCAGAAAACAAGAGTTATTTATTTCCCATCTCCAAAACCTTTAACCGTGGTAGGTTTTTAACACAGAGAATGTCAAAGAAAGCAGGCTAGTCTCTTTTTAGTCTGTGGTAGCCTGGACCATGTCACATGCCTGCTTTGTATACAATTCTCTGGTCCTTCATCATTTGTCTATATAACCTTAAAAATGATAGATTCATTGGAGTGGAGGGGAGAAGATCCTGATATCTTCCAAATCACTTTTTGGTTGAGTTTAGGACATATCTGTTGCTACTAAATAAAATACTGATGTCAGAGTGACAAGGAAAAATAAACTTTGCTTCACTCTGAATAATATCAGTGAATAAGGATTTCCTTTCCTTTGCCTTTAAATTGCCTTAGACAAAGAATAAAAACAAATTGTTTTGTAATATTTAGAATCTGACTAGGACAGCACTGTCTTCTTTATTGTGCAAATATTATGAATTGTTAAGTTGAAGTGTTTTACAAAAGAAAACATTTTAATTAATTCATTTCTTTCTTTCTTTATTATTTTTTTGAGACAGAGTCTCACTTTGTTGCCAATGGTGTCATAGCTCACAGTTACCTCAACCTCTGAGGCTCAAGTGATTGTCTTGCCTTAGCCTCCCAAGTAGGTGGGACTACAGGCATCTACCACAGCGCCCAGCCATTTTTAGAGGCAAAGTCTCACTCTTGCTCAGGCTGCTCTACAACCTGAGAGCTCAGGCAATCCACCCACCTCGGTCTCCTAAGGTTTTAAGAGTACAGGCATGAGCCACCACGCCTACCCTTAATTAATGCATTTACTAAAATGATTTTTATTTGTTGAATTGTTTATTTTTATTCTTATTTGTATTAATTTGTGATAAGAGATCACAGAATGAAATTCTGTTAAAAGATTTTATTAGATGGGGGAAAGCAATAAAGACATCTCCTTTAAAGCTATTTGTGTCAGGATCGGGGAGAAAGGTCTTTAGTCACCTCTGGCTCAGGGGCCTTGCCCAGAAACATTGCTTTAGGGGCACATGGAGGCAGCAGGAGACTCCACCAGCCAATGAAGAGTTCAGGAACAGTGGATAACTGACACAGAATGTGAGTGCTTTTATGCCAGCAGAGGCCAGCAGGTTCAGCAGCAGTTTTCAGACAGAGAAGCTCTGCCCTGCAGGCTTTTTTTTAATTTTTAATTTTTGGACCTGGGCACAACTGCTGTCATTAACTTGGGAGAACTTGAGTGAGTGTGTGATCTTGAACAGTACCCAGGGACCAGGACTGAGCCAACAGGCAGAGCAGAGCTCTTCTTGTTTGGCTACTGGCTGGGTACAGCCATTGTGGGAGAGTTACCTGGGAGGAATACCCTGCAATGTCCTAGTGCGAGGCTGGATCTGGCTCCCCTGCTGAGCTGGGCAGCCACCCATGAGGAGACTTGAGTGAAACACGCTTTCCTTGGAAAGCCACGGCACAGTAGTCAAAAGACATAGTTTGGAAAGGTCAAGGCATGTCTATTAAATAGGTTGATGAGAGCTTCAGGTTCCCAACTTTGTGAGGATTGAGGGCAAAGAAATTAGGAAGGCAATGGTGTATAATTTGTTTGATGTGTTGCTGGATTCTGTTTGTTAGGATTTTTTTGTTTTTTTTTAATTAATCATAGCTATGTACATTAATGCAGTCATGGGGTACAGTGTGCTGGTTTTATACACAATTTGAATTATTTTCATCAAACTGGTTAACATAGCCTTCATGGCATTTTCTTAGTTATTATGTTAAGACATTTATATTCTACATTTAGAAACATTTACATGTACCCTGTAAGATGCACCATAGATGTGATTCCACCAATCACCTTCCCTACAGCCATCCTCCAATCTCCCCTCCCCTCCCTCTCCCCCTTCCCCATATTTGTGAAAAAAAATCAGACGATTGCTGCAATGAATAATAGTAATAATGCAAAGAAAGTAACATTCACATTGTCAGATAGAAGTATGTCTATTATAGAATACTTTGATCAGTTAACTTCTTATTTTGTTTTTTCCAAAGTCTCAAA
>CAUYQV010114974.1:0-13105 GCA_963574575.1 Galagoides demidoff
CGCCTGTAGTCCCAGCTACTTGGGAGGCGGAGGCAGGAGACTCGCTTGAGCCCAGAAGTTGGAGGTTGCTGTGAGCTGTGATGCCATGGCACTCTACCCAGGGGGATAGCTTGAGGCTCCGTCTCAAAAAAAAAAAAAAAAAAAAGAATGATTGGTTTAGCCACACAGAGGATTAGCTTGTGAAGATGGATGTGCGTTATATTTATCTATCTTTCTTTTCTTTCTTTTTTTTTTTTCCTGAGATAGTCTTATTCCATTGCCCAGTCTAGCAACCAGTGGTGTCATCATAGCTCACTACAACCTCCAACTCCAGGGTTCAAGTTGCCTCAGCCTCCCCCTCCCCAGGATATGCCTTATATTTTAAATCTTTTTTCATAAAGAAACTGTCTTTTATTTTTAAAGTGGCTCTCAGAAATTGTGAAAAGTGGAAAAAGTCTTCCCATTGGTTTTAGACCTGTTTGCCAACCTAGAGGTGTCAGATCCACCCCCGAGATATGCCTCACTTGCAGGTTTCCTGTACCATTTTCTGGTGACAGGAAACAGGCTAAGCTGTATATTTCCTTCCAGCTGTAAGCACTCTTTGGCATATCAATTTCTCTGAAATTATTTGGAGTATGGAAAACAAATACTTTTTTCTTTCTCACGTGCAACTGACTGGGGAGAAATTTAGGTCTGTAATTCTGTTTTTAATATGGTCACAATGAACCTCAAATCCTTTCTAGAGAAAACTTTCTGGGGACTTCCTTCCAGCCATGACATTCTATAATTAGCCATTAAAAACTAGCCACAAGATGTGAGCCTTTTCTAGTGTCCTGTTGCAAAGGCCTTTAGGACAAGGACCATAAATTTCCTTATTGGTATTTCTGGCATAGACGTGCCCAAGGAATGGTTATAAAGCTATGATAATTGTTTCTTTTTAGTGTGCTTACCAGTGTAGTGCTTTTGAAACATTATTGTGCTTATCAGCTCCTCTGGAGATACTGCTGCTTAAACACAGTTTCTGATCCCAAGGTTCTGGGGCAGGGTCTGAGAATCTTCATTCCCATCAAGGTCTGAGGTGGTATGGATGCTGCTGGTCCTGGATCACATTTTGAGTAGTGAAGTACTAACCTAAGTACATGGGTTTGCTTTTTTGAAGTACTTGGTAAATGAGTTTTATTTTCTTACGGTATTGGAATAAAATCTTGAATTTAGGAGTTTTTTTCTATTATTTTACTCTGTTCTTAATAATTCCTCTAATCTGTTTAAAAAAAAAAAAAAAAGATTTTCCAGGCAGTGCCCGTAGCTCAGTACACCACTTACATCGAGGCTGGCAGGTTCAAACCTGGCCCAGGCCTGCTAAACAATAGTGACAACTGCAACCAAAAAATATCTAGGTGTTGTGGCAGGAGCCTGTAGTCCCAGCTATTTCAGAGGCCACAACGCCTGGCTATTTATTTTTTTTTTTTGAGACAGAGCCTTAAGCTGTCACCGTGGGTAAAGTGTAGTGGCATCACAGCTCACAGCAACCTCCAACTCCTGGGCTCAAGCGATTCTCCTGCCTCTACCTCCCTAGTAGCTGGGATTACAGTAGCCCACCACAACACCTGGCTATTTTTTGGTTGTAGTTGTCATTGGTGTTTGGCAGGCCCAGGCTGGATTTGAACCCACCAGCTCAGGTGTATGTGGCTGGTGCCTTAGCCACTTGAGCCACAGGCGCTGAGCCCAGCTATTTTTTTTGTTGCAGTTGTCGTTATTTAGCTGGTCTGGGCTGCCTTCGAACCCGCCAGCTTTGGTGTATGTGGCTTGCCCCGTAACCACTGTGCTACAAGCGCCAATCCTCAGTAAGATACTTATCAGTCTTAACACACAGACTCTGATGGCCTCACAGAAAACTAAAAACTGTCAGTGTGGTAAGAGCAGTGGCCTGTGGAACTCCAAGCATGTGGTCCAGGTATGGCTTCCTCTGAGAGTAAGAATGATTTTTTTCCAGGAAAGCTATTTTTCCACTTTGCTCTTTGTCAGGGAAAAGGATGCAGTTATTGATATATTCAGTCCTCAGCATTCTCGTAATGTGAGCTTTGTTGGACAAGGACACTGCAGACTGCTGAGGAGGCCAAAGGGATTGGGGCTAAGAGCAGGGGTAGTTGGAAGTTTCTATGGATTTCCAGGTTCCTAGGGATATGGCAGTTGCCTCTTTTTAAAGACCATCTAAAGATGTTTCACATTAGTTGTACGTGGTGGCACACACCTATAGTCCCAGCTACTTAGGAAGCTGAGGCAGGATAATCACTTGTAGCCAGGAGTTCAAGATTGCAGTGAGCCATGATGATACCACCATTGTACTCAAGCCTGGGCAACAGAACAAGACCCCATCTCTAAAAATAAACAAAGACATCTCACAAGGAGTGGGGAGATTGGCCTTGTTAAAAGCCTTGTCTGGTGGTTCTACTCAGCCCAGAGGTGAGCAAGTGAAGAGAGTGAGGGGACAAAGCCAAGCAGCCTGGCTCACAGCCCTCCCCTCCACATTGACCTAGAGGACCTACTGGCTCCTCCTAGGGCCCTGGAGGACGCCTTCTGTTTTGTTGATTATGTAAGAAAGAGAAGCAGCCCTGGGGGGTAGGAAAGAAAGGGGCTACTAGCGCCCAAGGATCCTGGGGATGACCTCAGCCTATTGCCAAGGCAAGGCAGACATTCTGTCCTCTGTAGCTTTGAGTCTGTTCTTCATTGTCATGTTACTCTGATTTCATCTTCAGAGAAAGGGGACAAATGCCCAGGGTGACCTGCCACATAGGGAAAGACGGACTGATATGGAGGACTGAGGGGCTACAAGGGTCTTCTACAGCCAGGGAAGGAGCAGATGGAATGGCAGTTGCTCTTTGCCACTGGCCTCCCAGTTTCAAACGTCCAGGCACAGTTTTCCTGGCTGCTACCCTACCCTGAGACAGGCCGCTTATGACTGCCCTCTTTGTTGGCCTCCCCCATATGGATCCTTACCCCTTTCCATGCTGCCTCCCCACTTTGATTGGCCTCCACCTTTAAGCTCCTTTCTCCAGTAACTCTCATTCCCCCGAGGCCTTCCAGCAACGTGGCCATACTGGGTTCTCCCTCGGCAGTTTCATGTTCCTGGAGAAAGGGCAACTGGAAAGCCTCCTTGTCTGGTTCCCTGGCCAGGTGGTACCATGGTATGTTCATGGAATTTATCACTTATTCTTGTGGCCTTCTGTGAAAATAAGTTTTAACGTTTGGCCCCTGAACTGGTAGGGCTTGCTCTGCAGTCAGTACCTGGCCCCTGTGGTTGTGTGCTGGGTTCTGAGACAGCTGCTGCCAATACAGCTTCCAGGGCAAAATTAGTATATATGAGATTGTTTCAAAGGGAGCGCATGACCTAAAGAATCCTGGAAAAAGCTCTTTTTTGTTGTTGTTTAGAGGAGGACTGCTCCCTAGTTGGTCACTCACCAAGAGCAGAATGTCACCCCTCCCCACCAATTTTTAGTACCCCTTTCTCCATCCTGGACAGGAGTGAGTGGGAGGAAGCCCTGCTGTGAGAGCAGTGCCTGAGGGTGATGCAGCAGACACGAGAGGGTCAGATGTCTGGGCGCACAGAGTCTCGTTACCACGTGTGTGATGTGTGGGCAGATTTTTACTGTAGGCAAGAGTAAGCCAGGCCCACATGACTCCAAATTATATCTGGTGGATATATAGCTCCGGCAAGTTCTGGAAGCTACTGAAGAGTTTTAATAAGCTAACTTCAGGTGGTCTCTAAAATATCATGAAGCTTGTCTCTTAGTTTAGACAAAGGACAAGGCAGTTCTGGCAAGACAGACCTTTCTCAGGGGGTTGAAGTCATTTATTGTTTGTACTGATGCCTCCTGTCATTCAGTCCAATCTCCTGGTATTTCCCTCATGAGTCAGGAGCCCGGCTGAGGCCTCTGCCCCATTGGGAAGCCACTATCCTGTAGGAACATTATAAAACGTGCGATCTGAGAGCAGGGAGACCCCTTGTTAGTAGATTGTTTAAGGCTAATGACCTGTGTTGGTCTAACACAGTCATGTTCACCAGTCTGAGCAGTCTCATCAGGCTGAAAAGGATAAGCTGTCTCTCTCCCTTGATGGTCGGAGCAAAATCTCTCACCCCACCTTACCCCCAGAGGGTTAGAAGGATGATGTGTGAAATCCAGAGTCTGTGGAAATGAACACCAGATAGAGCTGCATGCTGTGATACAGATGCCCATCTGGCAGATGTAGACAGGGTTGAGCCCTGGGAATCCAAACTTGTGCATGTGCCAGAACCTGGGCCAGTGTTTTCCTTGACACAATGGATGTTTTCAAAGAGTGGTTTATCTTTAGTCATTACTTAAAAGGAGTTTTCCCTATCTTTTTCCCCAGTCTATTATTCCCTTTCTCTGTATTTGGTAACATGTTGTATATAATTTACAAACCATTATTTTAAACTGGTTTGCATCCTTTTCTTTCACATGTGTCTGCCCTAGTTCTCATAATGAACTTCTGTAGTGCAGGGGGAAAAGCATGATTTTTCAGGCAAATTAATAAGCTTATGAAGGGGCTTGGCACCTAACCCAGTGGCTAGGGCACCAGCCACACACACAGGAGCTGGTGGGTTCAAATCCAGCCCAGGCCTGCCAAACAACAGTGACATCTACAACGTAAAAAAAAAAAGGCTCGGCACCTGTGGCCCAAGTGGCTAAGGCGCCAGCTACATACACCCAAGGTGGCGGGTTCGAATCCAGCCCAGCCCGCCAAACAACAGTGACGACTGCAACCAAAAAATAGCTGGGCATTGTGGCAGGCGCCTGTGGTCCCAGCTACTCGGGAGGCTGAGGCAGGAGACTCGCTTGAGCCCAGGAGTTAGAGGTTGCTGTGAGCTATGATGCCACAGCACTCTACCCAGGCAGACAGCTTTGAGGCTCCTGTCTCAAAGAAAGAAAAAAAAGCCAGGTATTGTGGTGGGCACCTGTAGTCCCAGCTACTTGGGAGACTGAGGCAAGAGAATCACTTAAGCCCAAGAGTTTGAGGTTGCTATTTGTGATGCTATGACACTCTACCCAGGGCAACATAGTGAGACTCTGTCTCAAAAATAATAATAAGTTTATGAAGCAACTGCTTATTCACACTGAGAAAATAACCACCTACATTTTGTCCTTTCAGAAGTCCCATTTCCATGAAAATCACTGAACTTCAAACCTTCTTACTGGTTACTAAAGGGCCACTGGCCACATGGTTAATCTAGTTGAAGTCTGTGTGTATCCTTTTGAGTTACTTAGGAGTGTCTCCTGAGTAGTTTATAACAGCTTACCACTCCCCGCCCCTCCAGGATTGGTACCTTCTTTTTTGTAAGTGTATCATCAAAACAGAGATAAGGTAGGCACAGTGGCATGTCCTAGCTACTTGGGATGCTGTGGTGGGAGCATCACTTGCCCCCAGGAGTTTGAGACCAGTATGGGCAACATAGCAAAACCTTATCTCTAGAAAAAATTAACAAATTAGCCAGGCATGGTAGCAAGTGCCTGTAGTCCCAGCTACTCAGGAGGCTGAGGTGGAAGGAGCCCTTGAACACATGAGTTTGACCAGATGAGCAGCATAATGAGACTCTCAACTCTTTTAAAAACAAAAACAGTTAGTTTGCAGCCCACTCTTTTTTTTTTTTTTGGCGGGATTCAAACCCACCAGCTCAGGTGTATGTGGCTGGTGCCTTAGCCGCTTGAGCCACAGGTGCTGAGCCTGCAGCCCACTCTTACCCCAGCATCATCTTATTCCAGCACCTGCCTCAAGACCATATTGTTTAGTAATGGAGGGGGCAGAGCTCTGGCCACTGAGAGTTTTTAGGAATAGAGCAAGAAGTAGCAGTTGGGAGTTGTGAGCTAGATTCAGCCTTCACCCTTTTTCCAGTCTATGGGTTCAACTTTTCCCATCATAGTGAAAATTTGCCTATAAATGTCTTTATGTACAGGTTCTTAAAGAGCCACAAGGTGAGGATGTGACTCCATGAAGATCTGTGTCCAGCAGGACTCAGTCACTCTTCTCCTTGTCCCTCTGTCAGTCTCCCCCTCTTGTGCTATATACGTTCATCTGTCTTATAACTTTTTCTCATGTTGATTCTAGAGTCAGATAATCTTGGAATTGACTCTCTTGGAGTCCTAGTTACCCTTTTTTCGAAGTGAGCATTAGAGACCTTCACTTCCATGGGAACTATGTGGCACTCAACATGTACTGGTGCCCGTGGACACTGATAGCAACCAGTTAAGGGCCCTCAGGCAGCATGTGCCTGCGGGTACCCATCCCCGCAGCAGTTCTCCTAATACTGTCGATGCTGTGACTATGGCAGCACCTCTGTGTGTGCGTGGTTATTCATCATAGTATTGTTTGTAATACCAAAAGATTAGCGATAACCCAAATACTTATTAATAAGAGACCAGTGAAATAAACTAGAATGTGTTCTTACGCTGACATACAGCACTGGGCAGTGATGAAAAAGAAAGGAAGCTCTCCGTGCTTAGTTAAGTCCTCACCTGACATTGTAAGATAGGTTCTTGGAACTGTGACTCTGTGCTACAAAAGGGCCTGTAGCAAAACCACTTTTGCCATAGTCTGATTGACACAAACAGGAGTTCTGTTCTGTATATGTTCCTGGTCACAAAAACTTCGCCAGACTTATAAATGAAAACCCAAAACACTTCTAATGTTACACGTTTAGATAAATGTGAGCTATACAGCACATTTAAGAAAGAGGAATAAAAGCAAGTAGAGTAATTATTTACCTACTTATTCTAGTTCAGGTTCACAGATAGCCAGAGCCTGTCTTAGCAGTTCAGGGTGCTGGGCAGGAGCTGACTATAGGTCAGCTATATAGTATACTATAGTTAGTATAAAATAGTATATTTTATATTTGAGCCATATATTATTACCTGTCATCAAAAAAATTGTTTTTCTGATTAGTTCCTGCCCTATCTGGTGGTTGTGAAAATTAAACGAGAGTACCCATGAAGTGTTTACTCTTCTTTAGAGTCACTTCTGAATTGGCCTGCAGCCTCGTGTGCCAGGCAGACAGGGTGGAGTAAGACCTCTTACTCCGGGCCATCTCAGGGCACGGTGGTGCCCACCTAGGTTGTGTTTTTGGTGAGCCAAGGAGGATGGCCCACAGCCATGGCCACCTCCCTCTCTGCAGGCTCCCCTGCCTCTATCAGCAGCTACCTCTTACTATCACTTTGCCTTCTCTTTATGAGGAACTTCTGTCCAAGTTTGAGCTTTGAGGTTGGTACAGTGCACTCTAAGAGGCTGCCGACATCCTGGGCACTGGCAGGCCCCTTGCTTCCCCTTGTAAATCCTCCCATCGTTGGTCTTCCTCCTATAGGTGTTTCAGCCCCCAGCCACATCCTACCAGTGCTCCTGGCAGCAGCTCTTGCTGGCACACTTAAGCCAAACGGAACTGCTCTGGGACTGAGCGTGGGAGTGCCAACCAGGCCTCTCACCCAGTGGGGTTGAGCCAAAGGGACAGAGTGAAAAGGTGACTCAGGGCCCAAGCCTTGACTTTAGTTTGGACCTATATTGACCCTCCTGAGTGCCTGCTCGGGGGGATGGTACTGGCCACTGTATATAAAAGCAGAGGACAAAATGATTATGTCTGCTTCCCCTTTGGAAGGGTCTTGGGCCAAAGAAAAGGTGGACCTCACAGCTCCCCTGAGGAAGTAACCACCATTTGTTTCCTTTTTTATTTGACAAAAAAAAATGTTTGCCTTAATCATTAAAAAGCAAGGTTTCCTGGACACAGGTCTAGAACTTTTATATTTTTCTCTTCCCTTTTTCTAGGAAGCTGAAAGCTTTAAGGGAACCCTGACCTAGGGAGTCTCAATGGCCCTGGGTGAAGAAGAAGCAGAGGTGGAAGCATCTGTAGGCACCAAGGCCCTGTCCTACAGGAGATGTAGCTGTGGGGAGCCAGAGGGGGATACCCCAGAGCCTGTGAGCAGGGAGCAGCCCCACTGCCTGGAAGTGGCGGGAGGACCCATCTCCCCTGTGTGGGGGGCAGAGGAGCCCCCTGCCCCTGCCTGCACCTCTGGAGCCAACAGAGAGCTGGTGGCTGATGGACCTGAGCCTGCCCCTCATTGCCTGCATCCTCCTGCCAGCACGGGGACTGGAGACCTTTTGCACTCTGTGGGAAGCCAGGTAGGTATTAAGGCAGCGGGACTGTGTATTGACCCTGTGCTCTCCTTGGGAGTTTGTTCCTGCATTTCCTTGCCATCTTGCATCCTTTCCCAGCCACTGTAGGATGGGAAGCTAGGGGAGCCTGGGTCTGATGATTTTTGTTTTACAGAAATCTGAACCCAGGCTTGGGGCTTGTGGCTCAAGTAGCTGAGGCGCCAGCCACGTACACCTGAGGTGGGGGGTTTGAATCTAGCCCAGCCCGCCAAACAGCAATGACGGCTGCAACCAAAAAATAGCTGGGTGTTGTGGCAGGTGCCTGTGGGAGGCTGAGGCAGGAGACTCGCTTGAGCCCAGGAGTTGGAGGCTGCTGTGAGCTGTGATGCCATGGCACTCTACCCAGGGGAACAGCTTGAGGCTCTGTCTCAAAAGAAATCTGAACCTGTTTTACAGGTTCACTTAGAGAGCTGGGCCTCAGGGCTGCAGGGGCTCTGTCTACAGCATCTCCTGTTCCTCAAGGGTGTGAACAATGACCTTTTTGAGGACTAGGCTATATGGCCAATACTCTGCTGACCTGAAGGGTAGGGCAAGAGAGCTCTGGCAAAGGGAGCCCTGTCCTGTTCTGAATTGGGGAGGACCTGGAAGAGACCTGGGAATGGAGGGCCAAAGGCCATGGGCTCCTGGGTTCTGAGACTGGTCTTTGGACCCAGGGGACCTGTCAGCCTTAGAGCCCCTGTGGTAGGCAGCACAGTCCCTTGTGGGGTTTTTTTGTTTGGTTGTTTTTTTTGCTTTGAGACACAGTCTCAAGCTGTTGCCCTTGGTAGAGTTCCGTGATATCAGCTTACAGCAACCTCAAACTCTTGGGCTTAAGCGATTCTCTTGACTCAGCCTCTCGAGTAGCTGGGACTATAGGCGCCCTCCCCAACACCCAGCTATTTTTGGTTGCAATTGTCATTGTTGTTTCCCAGGCCGGGCTTGAACTCGCCAGCCTTGGTGTACATGGCTGGTACTCTACTCACTGAGCTCCGAGCTCCGAGCCAGTGTTCCTTATTAAGGAAAACTTGGGCTTCCCTGACTCCCAGGCAGCCTCTTCTAGTGGGAGATACACAGGACAAAGACTTCTACCAGCTTTTATGACTGTAAGCAAATCGCCAAATCTTTCAAGCTTTCAGTGTAATTGGGAGGGTGACCTGAATGATCTGTCCCTCCCAGCCCTGACTTCCTTTTATAGTCTGTCTGCCAAGGCCTTTCCTGAGAATGGCTTTGATTTCAGTGCATTGTGGCCTTGGCTGCTGCCCACTTCCCCCATGAGCACTATCCTGGGAGGAGCCTCTGAGTGAGACTGGGAGATGACGGAGGCTGGGCCTGGGAACAAGGAGCAGTGGGAGGCGGGCACCTGTGAGCCAGAGAGTCAGTGAGGCAGGAAGCAAATAAGCAGACTGAAGAGTATTTGTTCTCTGAGTTTGAGTCTGGTGCTTATGGCCATGATGGGTGTTGTTTGTTGATTCCATGTGCTTTTTACACATGAGCTGATTCAGTCCTCACCTCCTGAGGTGGTGGTGCTATATTATCCCCATTTCACGGGGATGGGAGGTGAAGCTCAAAGTCATGCATTGGGAAGGTGGCAGAGGTTGGGGTTGACGTCAGGTCTTTCTGGTTCCAAAGTCTGTGCCCTTAGCCACAGTGCTGTCCTGCCTCCCTCAGGGGTAAGTTCTCCATCAAGTAGATAAAAAGTCCAAAGTGAAGAAGCTGAGATAAGTGATTCATTCCGCCAACGTTCAGTTATGCTGAGGTGTGAGCTGAGCGAGGTGGTACCTACTGGCTTTGGATGTCTCCTGTTAGCAGGAGAACGATTGAGGGTTCCATCTGCCAGAAGATGCTTCTCAGGGCTTAGGCAGTGTATCCAAGAACAACTTTGAGAGGGCTGGGGACAGGGTTGACTGAGGGAGGACAGCTGTGCTCACAGAGCAGGCTGGTCTCAGTAATGCTGGCAGTATTCAGAGATTTTTCCTACCTTCTGGGCCCACAGGGAAGCTCTTTTTTTTTTTTTTTTTGAGACAGAGCCTCAAGCTGTTCCCCTGGGTAGAGTGCCATGGCATCACAGCTCGCAGCAACCTCCAACTCCTGGGCTCAAGCGAGTCTCCTGCCTCAGCCTTCCAAGTAGCTGGGACCACAGGCACCCGCCACAACGCCCGGCTACTTTTTGGTTGCAGCCGTCATTGTTATTTGGCAGGCCTGGGCTGGATTCAAACCTGCCACCTTGGGTGTACGCAGCTGGTGCCTTAGCCACTTGAGCCACAGGCGCTGAGCCGAAGCTCTTGAGTTATCTAAGAAAGATATTTAAGCTGAGCACAGTGGCTTGTGCCTATAATCCTAGCTTTCTAGGAGGCCAAGGCAGGTGAATTGCTTGAGCTCAGGAGTTTGAGACCAGCCTGAATAAGGGTGAGACTCCCCATTTCTACTAAAAATAAAAAAATTAGCAGAGCACCTATAAGTCCCAGCTACTTGGGAGGCCAAGACAGGAAGATCACTTAAACCTAGGAGTTTGAGGTTGTTGTGAGATAGGCTGACTCCACGTCACTTTAGTGTGAGCAACAGAATGAGACTCTGTCTTAAAAAATAAATAAATAAATAAATAAAAATAAAACAGGCATTTGGTTTGATGACTTTCCATCCCTCTTACCACTGCAGATGGAGGAATCCAAGCTTTCTACCTCTGGGGAGCTACCTCAGACTCTTACTCTTCCCAGGACTACAGCTCTTTGCTCAGGACACAATGCTGACACCGAAGATAATCCATCCCCAGATGATTTGCCTCAGGTGCTGGACCTCAGCCGGCAGCCTCACAGCTCAAGGTTCCCTTTCCCATCCCGGCAGAAGGCCATGGTGAGCCGAGGTGCCACTGCTCCTCAGCTTTCCAGCTGCAACATCTCAGCCTCCTCTATGGGCAGCAGTTTTCAGAGTCAACAGGAGAAAGTGGAGCCCCAGAATTGCTCCCTTGCCAAGGCTGCCTCCTCCCAGAAGCTGGTTGTTCCCCAGGAACGGAATCCCTCTATGGTGAGACTAGGGCCTCAGTTCAAGTGGTCACCACAGCCTGTGGTCTCAGGGGGTGATGCTCCTGGGCTAGGCCAGCGGCGCCTCTCCTTCCAGGCTGAGTACTGGGCCTGCGTGCTGCCGGATTCCCTGCCTCCCTCACCTGATCGCCAATCCCCTCTCTGGAATCCAAATAAAGAGTATGAAGACCTGCTTGATTATACTTACCCACTGAGGCCTGGGCCTCAGCTCCCAAAGCACCTTGATAGCCGAGTGCTGACTGACCCTGCCCTGCAGGACTCAGGTGTAGACCTGGATAGCTTCTCTGTCTCCCCAGCAAGCACCCTCAAATCACCCACTAATGTCTCCCCCAATTGCCTACCAGCAGAGGTCACTGCCCTGCCATTTTCTGGGTCGAGAGAGCCAAGCATTAAGTGGTGGCCCTCTGGTGTACCCCAGAAGCAGGGCAGCATGGGCTTGGCATCTTGTAGCCAGCTCACATCTACCCCCAGAGCCCCAGGCAATAGGGATGCTCCTTGGGAGAGCAGAGAGCCAGCCCTGAAGGGAAAGGATTGGTCATACATGGGCAAGAACCTTGAGGTGGGTTCTCCCCAGCAGAGGAAACAGGACAGAGGGTGGCCCTCATCTAGGACAGAAAACCAGAAGAAGGCCAGCCACAGTAACTGGCATCCTGCTTATGCAGAGTCTAGATGGAAAGCAGAAGAGGAGATGGAGAGTGATGACGAGTACCTCGCCCTGCCCACTCGGCTCACGCAGGTTTCTAGTTTGTTTTCATACCTGGGTTCTGTTCCCACCTTGGTTACCCTGCCCACCCAGGCTGCCAAAGTGCAGAGCTCCCTGGAAGTGTCAGACAGTGATGGGCCAGCTTCCTTCCCATCTGACTCCAGCCAAAGCCAGCTTCCCCCTGCGGCTGCACTGCGAAGGCCTGGTGAAACTGAGGGACAGAACCACTGTTTCCTGCGCTCCATCCGTGCCCGGGACTCTGCAGAGGAAGGGAGTCTGGTGAGCAGCCAGGCCCTTGGGGTCACCTCTGGACTATTGAAAACACACCCCTCCTTGCCAGCTATGTTGGACCGGTGGTCATTCTCAGACCCAAGCACTGAAGGGCAGCTTCCCAGGAGAGGTGGCGAGCAGGGAAAAGAGTCGCTGGTGCAGTGTGTGAAGGTAAAGACATCCAACATGAAGAGACTCCGTGTGCAGGTTTCTCGTCTCTTCTCCCCCAGTCTACTACATAATAAAACTTGCTGATATTCATTGAGCACTTTTTTTTGCCAGGCACTGTGCTTGCTGTACCTTATTTGGTCTTCCCACTTTTATTAGATTAGTAAGTACTATTCTCATTTCACTGGAGAAAAAGGCAGAGAGAGGTTAAATAACTTAGTGACTTAAAATTAGCAAGGGATTGAGCCAGGAGCCAGACCCAGGTAGAGGGGTGTGGCTGCTTCCTAACTCAGAGGTGTTCCACACAAAAAGGATCTGAGCCCAGACACCTTTGGGAAACACTGAGCTAAACAAGAGTAAGTGGCTTTCCTGAGTGTAGGACTTTCAGAGCTTTATTTGGCAAAGTGTTGTGTTTGTATAACAAAGTTGAGGGCATTAGATGTACATTTTCCTAGACTTCTTGCCCTGACCCTTCTGGTTTGGACCAACTATTAATATCTGGAGGCAAAATTAATACTGTGTAGAAGACGGTTTTCAGTCTGACATGAATTGAAATCATGGCCCTGCTGTCTTTGGAATTTAGCATCAGTCTCTTGATTTGCTCTTTTGTAAAATGTAGATCCCTGCCTTTTGGAATGTTGTGTGAATTGAATAAAATAATTCAATAATTCATGTTAAGGACTTTTGAAGTCCCAGAAACATGCTGAAGGTTCTGGAAGGTACTTTCTTACCACAGCCTGAATGTCCCACTGCC
>CAUYQV010114975.1:0-40285 GCA_963574575.1 Galagoides demidoff
TACAGAAGCTTTTCAGTTTAATTGAGTCCCATTTGTTTATTTTTGTTTATATTGCAATTGCCACAGAAGTCTTCTTCATAAAGTCTTTCCCCAGGCTAATATCTTCATATGTTTTTCCTATGCTTTCTTTGAGGATTTTTATCATTTCATGCCTTACATTTAGGTCTTTCATCCATCTTGAATTATTTTTTGTGAGTGGAGAAAGGCACATGCCCAGTTTCAGTCTTTTACATGTGGATATCCAGTTCTCCTAGAGCCATTTATTGAATAGGGATTCTTTCCTCCAGTGTATGTTCTTGTTTGGTTTATCAAAGATTAGGTGATTGTAAGATGTTCGTTTCATTTCCTGGTTTTCTATTTGATTCCAAATGTCTATGTCTTTATTTTTGTGCCAGTACCATGCTGTCTTGACCACTATGGCCTTGTCGTATAGCCTAAAGTCTGGTATGCTGATGCCCCTGGCTTTGTTGTTATTACTAAGAACTGCCTTAGCTATGCAGATTTTTTTTTTCTAGTTCCATCTAAAAACCATCCAGTATCCTTTTCTAATTAGAGCACTGAAGAGTATAGGCATAGGTGGCATATTTCTTAAACTGATCAAAGCTATCTATGACAAGCCCATAGCTAATATTTTACTGAATGGAGTAAAACTGAAAGCTTTTCCTCTTAGAACTGGAACCAGACAAGGTTGTCCTCTATCACCACTACTATTCAACATAGTGCTGGAAGTTCTAGCCAATATAATCAGGCAAGAGAAGGAAACAAAGGGCATCCAAATGGGAGCAGAGGAGGTCAAACTCTCCCTCTTTGCTGACGATATGATCTTATACTTAGAGAACCCCAAAAACTCAAGCACAAGACTCCTGGAAGTCATCAAAAAGTACAGTAATGTCTCAGGATATAAAATCAATGTCCACAAGTCAGTAGCCTTTGTATATGCCAATAACAGCCAAGATGAGAAGCTAATTGAAGACATAACTCCCTTCACCATATTGAAATACCTAGGAATATACCTAACAAAAGAGGTAAAGGACCTCTATAAAGAAAACTACAAAAATATACATTGCAAAAATGTCTATACTACCCAAAAAAATCTACAGAGTCAATGCCATCTCCATTAAAATACCATCATACTTTCAAGATTTGGAAAAAAATATTCTTCATTTTGTGTGGAACCAGAAAAAACCCCATATAGCCAAGGACGTTCTCAATAATAAAACAAAACAGCTGGGGATATCACCCTACCAGACTTTCAGCTGTAATAGAAGGCCTTAGTGGTCAAAACAGCGTGTTATTGGCACAAAAATAGAGACATTGATGTTTGGAGCTGAAGATAAACCCAAGAGAGGGAACTGACATCTTCAACTTCTTTCTGACAGTTACGGTACTTGGCTGGTCTTGTGTTCCATCCTGCCTTCCTTTTGATACTTTGCAGCCAACAGCTAATAATGTTTGCTTCTTAGCCTCTCAGGCCATTGTTGGTGATCTGCATGCAATTATTGTTAATTTTATGTATTTTTTAATTGACACAACTGCTTTTAAAACTCAATATTGTTATTCTATTTTAAAGATAAACTAAGGAACTGAGATATTAAGTAGTTTAGACAAGGTCTATTTAAGTAAGCATTGGTCCTATTTGGACCCAGCGAAGTCTGAGGTCTTAACCTCCCTGCTCCTCTCTCCACAGCCTCATCCTCTGAAGGGTGAAGTCAGTGCCACCAGAGTCCCTGGGAGGCTTGTCACCGACTGAGCTGAGTCAGCACGCTGAGCATCAGACGAGGAGCCTGAGGCAGGAACCAGAGTCGTATAATGAAAATCCTGGGAGGAAACCATTTTGAGGGAATCTGTGCTTATAATAAGAGCATGCTGGTTGTCCTGTGAGAGCGCCTGGTGCAGGGCAGGGAGAAGCAGTGTGAGGCCAGTGCGTGCTCGGCAAGAGATGACAGTGGCGTTGCAGGATGACACAGTGAGAGGAGGCGCTGAGCAGGACCAGCTGGCCCCTTCTGCCTGAGTTGAGCTTTCTGTGCTCGCAATGAATTGGGTATAAGGCGTATTAATTTCCCAGTGCCCCTGTGACAAAGTACTGTACACTATGAGGCTTAAAACAACAGAAATATATTTTCCTGTAGCTCTGGAGGCTCCAAGTCTGAAGTGTCAATAGGGCCGGGTTTTTCCTCTCTAAAGAATCTGGGCGTGGGGGAGAATCCACCCCACCCCACGGCTTTCTCCCAACCCCTGGTGACACTGCGCCTCGGCCTCAGCCTCCACCTTCCCCACTGTGCACCTCTCCCCCTCCTCTCAGGAGAGCGCTAGTGTTGGGGACTGAAGGGCCCGTCCTGCCCCTGCACATAGTCAACCTCATCTTAACTAATGACACGTGCAGTGATCCTATTTCCAATGGGGTAGTGTTCCAAGGTTCCAAGAGGGCAGCAGGGCTTTGGGGGCACTGTCTGGCCCAGCAGCAGTGACTCCTGACCTTTGAGCTGATGGCAGAATAGAGGGACCACTTACTGATATAAAGACGTTTGGGGCCAGAGTCAGATTAAGAGCAATGCGTGGCCATGCCAGGCATGAGTAAGAATGAAATACTTAGGTGAGGGGGTCACCATAGCAGCTGAGGGCATGAGTTTGGCATTCACAAAAGAAGTTTGGAGACTCACATTTGGAAGTCCTCAGCCTAAGAGTGTAATTAAAACCAGGGAACTGAAAAAAATCACCCACAATAAGGTTAAGTCCTGGGATACCTCAGCCCACGAAGGTTTGGAGAAGGAGAAAGTACCGGAAAAGAGGCTGAGAAGAATTAGCTAAAGAATTAAGGAGGAACCAAAGCTTTCTCAGGTTGAAGATTTCAAATGAAGAGGCATGTGGTCTCTCAAGGAAACAGGCATGATCGACTCTACTGAATACCAGTGAAAGAGTGGGTGAAGTAAACACAATTTAGCAGCATGAAAATCGCTGGTGAACTTAAACAGAAATGGTTCCACTGAAAGATAAAAGTTGGATCAGAGCAGGTTAGTGAAGAGATGAGAGGAGATCATGGAAGCCACGGTAGGGGCAGGAGCATTAGAGGTCCAGTGTCACGGATGACAACTTCAAAGACGGGAGGAAGTCCTGTTAATGCTGCAGCAAGGCCAGGAAAACAGTGGGGCTGTCAGAAAGTTGGAATAATTGCTAGAGGTGAGGCACCGCTCAAACTCTAGGGGATGAAGTGGAAAGAACAGCTGGAGAAGCTGGTGAGGTAAAGGGCCGATTCTTCACTGTGAACGATTACCCCGCAGTCAGAGATAACGCTCATCAGAGCGCCTACAGCCGTGTACAACCTGGCTGTCAGCACTAGGGTGACTGGGTGTTGCCCCTGGGTAGACTGTGCACTAAGGGTCTACCAGCGTGTGTGCTCATCTGCTACCAGGGTACACATTCATCTCCTACCAGCGTGCATGAAGATCACCTACAGCCTGCAGTCCAAACTCCAGTAAACCTTGTTGTGTGCTGGTGGACATCAAAGCTCCCCCAGACTGGCTCCCACACCACCTGGCTGTCCGTGGCAAAATATGGCTCAAACTTCACATGTGAAGCTCTAGTCCTGGGGCAACCACAGCATTTTTTAAACATCAGATCCTGGGTACTTTTGAACGTGAATAGCACAGGGGCAAATAAGTACACTGGGAAAACGGGGTAAACCAAGACTTTCTAGAGTAAACTTGACTTCTTGGTATATCTTAATATTCAATTTACAGCACTTTAGTATTAATTTGATCATTAATAACCTACAGAGGACAACTGAATTTGAAAAAGTACAATAAAGACAAGACAACTTAAATATGCTAAAGGATCATTTATTGAAATGACTGGAAAGGAAATAAATAAAAAAGCACAATTCCAGAAGCTATTTTTATACAAATTTTTGATACAGTTTCTGTACTAGTTGCAACTCAATATTAAACTTCGATGGTATTAGTTAAAATACAAAAAGCATAAGCAGTTTGTGACTCAAATTCAAATTAAGTTAATTTCATAAAGAAATAAGGTTTCATGTTATCCATGTAGAGTCAAACATTTAGCTCTTGGTGACGTGATGCAAAGATGGAGAAGATGCCACGTTTCCAGTCTCAGTCAATTCTGCAAAATAGAGAGAAAATGCAGAATTAGTCATGTTATATGACATAACTATCCCCCTCTCACCCTTTATAATGTTGGTGTGAGTAACTCATAAAAGAAATTGTTTTACAAATATACTCTGTTGTGCCTTCCGTAGGAGACATACAAAGTTTCTATAGACCTAAGTATTTGCTAAATTGGAATTGTTTTTGTGACTATCCAGGCTACCATGGCAACAAGAAGCTTTGCATCTTAGAGTCCCAAGCTATCCTCTCACCTGGACTGGAAAATTTCATTTTGAGTCACGAATTAAACAATTTCAAGTGAAATAAGTACAAAATTTATGGTGTGTAAGTAAGAAATAAGAATATAAATTAAGCTTTAACAAAAGCTCAAACATGTTCACATAAAATTAAAAGAAACCTATTTTTTCATTTTCCTGAATACTCATAATCAAACGTAAATATATAGGCTCTGTATAGCAAGCCGTTCAATTTAAATGAAATTAAAGTTACTTGAGTAAAATATACATAGTTTCATGTCAATAAATAATAGTAAACCATTGGGAATAAGTTTCTAATTAATAAGTTAGGGAACTGATGGAATTTCTCAGGATCTTGGGCTTCTCTACCAGGATTAAATATTAGAAGACATCAAATATAAAAGTGCTCAGTCTAATTTTCAAACCTCCAAAACTTACCAAAAATGAAGAAGGGGGTTAAACTTTGAAATCCTCTTAGACCTTAAAAAGAAGCAAATACAAATAAGTAAATTACTTTTGCTAAGAACACGTGTCTTATAAATGCTGCGATTAACAAAGTCAGCTTCTTAGTCTTTTACCACTAGGTACTTATAGCAAAACAAGATGTAGATGAAGCCTATTGGGGAATAGCTGTTCCTGGGGAAAAATTACAAACTATAGGGGGGAAAAAGTCTTCTTTTAGACCAAACTCTATTGAATTATTAAATTTAATTCTCACTTTAGTGAGCCAGAATTCCTGCACTAATTTCTCCCCAATAACCAGAGTCTTCTGTGTCAGAATCAGAGCAGTGACATCAAGTCTCAGTAGGAGGCCTGGCCCTGGGATTTGGGGTGAGGGGTGGAGGAGGTGGGAGCCTTCCAGGTGTGGGAGTCACGCTGGGAGTCACGCTGGGAGTCACTCATGTGAACTGTGTGCCTTTGGGCCCCGATCTTGCATATCTATCCCTTTATACTAGAGATCTCTGCTATTCCACGAGCACACAGGCATCAGAGGCTAAGCAGAAGGTAAGGGAATGCCGACTTACGAGGACAGGGTTGCGCACAGCAGCGAGCTGCTGGGTCGCGGGGTAGAGCTGCTGGTTCAAGGGGTAGAGCTGCTGGATCGCAGGGTAGAACTGTTGGCTCAAGGGGTAGAGCTGCTGGGTCGCGGGGTAGAGCTGGCGGGTCAGGTCAAACAGAAGGTCCTGGTTTGGCAGAAGCGCTTGGACCGGCATGGCGTTCTGGGGCTGGAGCGGCAGTTGCTGAGGGAAAGCTACTTTGGGCTGAGCGGGAGCCCACAGGGGCTGAGAAGGAAACGCGTGAGTCTGCGGGACCTGCGGCATCGCGGGCTGGAGCAGCTGCAGCACCAGAGGCTTCAGATTCAGGTTTTGGGGTTCAAAGAAGGGCACTGCTGGGGACGTAATGAAGGGCATCGCTTTGTGCTTAGGAAAGCTGGTCTCCTTCGCCTTCGGGAGCTCCACTATTTCGGGCTGAAGGGCGGGCAGCGCCATAGCGGCCTGAGCGAGAGGCAGGGCGTTCTGGGCCAGGACCGCATAAGGCACCTGCTGAGTGAAGGGGACGACCGCGGGCTGCGGCTGGAAGAAGCGGAAGATTTTATCCTGGAGTTCATCCTGGAAATAAGGAAAAAGAATCTCTGAGTCCATGATTCAGCTATAACGGACGTTCATGATGAATTAATCTTCTCTCTTTCGGACAACCAGACTGAGTACAAAGTCTTCCACTTACTGTGACCAAGAAATTATCTCAAGTCCTGTGAAATGAGTGACATGCTCTCAGAGGTATTTAACCTGCCCGCTCACTTCGTGGAATACAGGACAAAGTGAAATCCGTATTTGGGGATTTCAGCGATTTTTTTTTTCTTTTACCTTTTTCCCCAAGTTGCCCGGATAGCTGTAGCCCTGCACCGTGGCCTTCAGAGAGCACCGACCTTTCCACGTAAGTGCGTTGATAATACGCCACACCGTTTCCACGTGATGAAGTGAGTTTGAAAGCCTTAGCGGGGTAACGCCAAGGTTTATTTTTGATTTGTTTTAATAAAATAGTTTTAATTCGTGCCTAAATTCGGTGAGTCACTTAACACTGTAGGGCTCCCAGCATTTATTCCTCTGGCAGAGGTAGTTTTTTAGGTCTTTCAAGGGACATCAATTTTTAAATTTCAGTTTGATTCAAAAATTATTTTGTGTGAGCATCAAGTAATCTGTTGTTAAACAAGGAAGCTGAAATATTATACTTAGGTAAATGTGTTAATGATCATGTTTATCAATATCATGTTTATCAATATTTATATATATTTATAATTAAATATAAAATCTTCCCTTTCCCTAAGGGAATAAATCAGCGTGGTACAGACGTGCCCTGATCTCTTCCCAGCTCTGCCCCTTCTCGGTACGTATCCGCCCCGAGAGGAAACACGGGTGCCCACCTGGAAATGTTCTGCCCATGCGCAGGATTGAAAACATGCACCCTTAAGAATATCATTAGGCATTTTCTCTATGTCTAGATTTTAACTGCGTGTTTAAAATGCATTGATGTCTTACAAAATATATTGACTTTGCCAGTGTTTCCTCTCTCACGCTGCTGGGCAAGTCCATGACATTTATTTCATTACCATTCTATAGACTAAACGTGCACATTACAGCTGTGTATTACAAATGTATTCTACTTTTACAATTTTAGAAATATAATGAAAAATTACCTGCATTTGCTGCTGTTCCTCATGTTTAACCTTCTCAATTTTCTGCTGAAAACAAACCACATATAAAAAAAAATTACCATCGGTAACAATCAAGCATAGGAAATGTTGAAAATACGTATATATTAAGTATGGAAGTTTTACCTGGTTATGTGTAATAAATTCCTTCAAAAAATAAAAAATTAGAATGGAGTTTAGTTTTAGTGAAAAAAAATTCTTATTTTTCAATATAAATCAGAAAACAAAGGCTTTTCACAGATTAATGTGGAAACTTTGATAATATCATTAAAAACTGAGGATAATTGCTAAAATATATACTTTACACTGTTCTGTATAAGCTTGATATGTAAAAGAAAGTCAGATGACCATCAAGAAGAGAAAGAAAATTAGGGAATACAGTCCAAAATGAGACATCTAATAAGGCTGATTTCTCTGACAAGAGGGAGGCTTCTCCCTCTGACAAGAATGATCTCTAAAGCCTCATCTGATCCTAAAAAACAAATACTCATTGAAAACACATCCTAATAGCAATTAATGCATTATCTTAATCATTCTTAGTTCACTGGTGTATATCAGACTTCAATGAATTATAAGAAATATACACTTGCCCAAGGATGTCATAACCTTGCAAAGAGATAAGGAATCTTGGTGCACGATTACTCAAGAGGTGAGGACACACCTTGAAAGAGTGGTGCAAGAGTGAATTCCAGGCCTGCTCTCTTAGGTAGATTTGGGACCACACTGAATCCCACTGCTTCTTATTAACCAGCGTGGCCGGTAATTACAAAATGCATCCCACTGCATCTCTGCCTGCCTACTATCTGCAGGTTCCTAACTCCCGCTGGACACCCTCTCTTTTCAGTTTGCACCCCACTCCCAGCCAGTGTCTGGGCACAAGAGGTGTGAATGCAGTCCGAGTGGAGGGGTTCCAGACAGAACACAGGACTGTATGGATCCTTTATAAAAAATAAAGTGATTTGTCATGGAACTGCGGGATCAAATGGAAGGGTGCAGGGCACAACTACAACAGGGGCTTTACATAACAAATGCAAACACTGTAACCTAATTGTTTGTACGCTGGTATTGATATGAGATTAAAAATGCAGAAATAAAAAATCAAATAACCAATCTTCTAAGAGAAGAATGGCAAGAATGGAAAAACAGATACCATACACCCTCAATACTAAATTGGTATGAATTGGTCAAAGATTATGTGCAGAGACAGCAGAAATCTAGCAGGTGGGGGTGAAGGGGGAGTAGGGGCCTGGGTGTGTGGGGGGGTGAGCACACGCATGACGGGTGTAGCCCACAGTCTCTGGGTGAGGAGCTCACTCATAACTTTCACTCAAATTGTACAAAAACAAATTATGTAACCAAAGCATGTGTGCCCATATATTCTGAAATTAAAAAATAAAATAAGGAGGCCAAATGACAAAATTTCAAGTAGCTAGCCAACTTAGAACGTTCTACAACACTGAATACTGAATTCTCCAGGTGTTTTTTTTCTGTTCTTATGCATTTGAAAAGGACGTTTACATCAGAACTATACGTCACAGCAAAGCTGTGTTAGCTTGGCTGCTGATGGTACAGATAGGAAAGCACCACGTTTACTGCTCTAACATGGGAAATTGCCTCTGAAACAGGTTCTTACCTCATTCCTTGAAAGGTTTTCTACAGTCTGTGGGAAAGAAATCAACAATCAGCTAAGTTTTCTAGAATATCAGAGAATATTATCATTTCATGGTTAGTAAGTTTTCTTTTCTTGTTCGTTTGTTTAGCAGGCCCAGGTCAGGTTTGAACCCACCAGCCCCAGAGCATGTGGCTGGCACCCTAACCACTGAGCACAGGCGCCCCCGTAAGTTTTCTTTTAATAAAAACATCTTACCTCAGAGGACACACTGAGATCATCCTGTAAAGATAAAATACCATTTAGCTTGTATAGCTAATTCGTTACTAAACATGTTTCCTAGTTAATTTTTGTATCTTTTGTGCAGAACTATTCTTTTATAAATTTAAGAAATAAAAAAGTATGTTTTTGAAAGACTTTTCGAGGGTAATTGCTTTAATGTCTCTTATGTTTAGTAACTTTTTATGTATATTTTTATTTTATCTGAATTAAGACCAGAGTTTTTGATGGATAGCAGAAAAGGAGTTACTTCAATTTGTGTTCCATATTTTTATTATGAATATGATATATTTATGATGATGGTTGTGATTATCGCTTAGACCCATCCTTTGATGTTTGGGGTAGGCCCACATGAGCTCAGAACCAGTGCTCCACAGTAAGAGACACCCATATTTCACAACAGCAATATTTATCTAGGGTGCACATGCATGCAAGTGTGTTTGTGCCATATTATACTTTCTTGCTGTTTTTATGTTTCTTCTTATTTTGTTTTATTTGCCTTTCCTTTAGAGTTTGGCAGCACACAGGTGTCGAAAGCACTTGACCCAGCCTGGGACCCTGTAGGACTGCTTGAAATAGCAGGTGAGCATAAATGTTTTTATACAAGCCAAAAAAGGTCTGCTGAAATCCTTCATTACTTGCACAGTGAAAATAAGTGTGGATGATGTCGTTCTCTGTCAGTCAGCAGATAATCTGTTATCACTTAATTATTTAGGACTTTCTTCCTCACATACCTCCCGGGCAAGAGCAAGAGCCACCACGCAGGCGAGGATGAGAACCTTCATGGCTTCACGTCCTGCAGATGGGAGACAAGAGGGCCGTGACGCATTTTCAGGTGTGTTTTCTTATTTAGCTATAGTCACTTTTCCTTTAAAAAGATTACACTTAATAAAAATGTCTGCACTTTAGAGAAAAAATACTAATGGAATTTTTAAATGAAGTTTCTTTTTGGAGATGTATAAAGAAGTTACAATTTTTCACATAAAGATTTGTAAATTGAATCGTTCTTTCAAAATATGTACTTGGCACTTTTATCACCAGCCTGTGTAGGTGCTGGGTCTGCAGCAATGAACAAGACATTAAAGTCTCAGTCCCACAGGAGAAGACTTCCCAGGAAAATACATGCAAGGACAATCAAATTTTACTTTTACTTTTCTTTTACTAAATAGTTGCCATGAATATTTAGTCCAATTGTATCTCCTCATAAGACTGAGAGGCTCACTGTAACATTTTCTGTATTTGCTCTGCAACTCAGATGCATTCTTGGAAGGATAGGCTTGTCTCTTGGTCATTCACAGCCCCCCTGCAGCCTTCAGCCCCACACAGCAGGCCGTGGCCCTCCTTGGTGCCACCTGACTTCAGCGACTGACCACATGCTGTGTATGTATGTTCCTTCCTCACTGTCACTGTCACTGTCAGGTTCTCCTGCCCACTCCGCACCCCTGGACTGCCTCTTCTTGTGAAATGTACATTAACATTTTTGAACAAAATGTACTATTTATGAATTCTTTGCTAGATTGTATTGCATTTTCTATAATTTATTTAAAAATAATGTTTGTGCCATAATATCACTTGACACTCAATTTAAATTCTCAAAATGTTAAATTAAGTTTCTGAACTAAAAACCCTGCATGAAAAAGTCTCTAATTTATCTGAAAAATGTCTAATATCTGAAGGCTGAAAATGGTTTTCACGATCAGTGAAAATATTGTCTCCAATTTTTGATATGGATGTTATATAATTCTTTATTAATTTTACTTTGCCTAAGACTTCCAAAAGTTTCCACACAATTGTTTTATTGTCAGAGTTCAAATAACGGATGTGGTATTCTGTTACAGATCATTCTATGTAAGGAAGATCTCACTGTATTTTCTATATTTCACAATTACTACTTTATAATACTATTTGTAAGACAGAATTTTACTATTGACTGATAATGCTCTAACTACTTTTCCTTTTATTTTTGTTTTTTGTTTCTAAGTTATTTCTGCTTCACTTGGAATTTTCTTATAAAATGGAACACTTTTTGTTAATTTGTCTTTCCATGTCACTGTTGTAATATCACTTTGGAATATTACAAACTAGATGACAAACAGGAAAGCTGGAGGTTCTAGACAAGTTTGATAAATACACTCTGCTTTCAAAAACATTGTTTATGAACATTTAATGTAAACCACTTCTTAACTCACCATAGTATCTCTCTAAACTATCTGCTAGATAAAACTTTCCCAATAATTATTTACCTTTTTATACTACAATTTAAAGATACTCGTTTTCGTAGCTGCATTATGTTAAATCAAATTGTAAAACTTATTTAATTCAAGAAATTAAACTCCTCTTAATACTAACTAAACTTGCACTAAATATAAATACATGTAGTTAGTTATTACATTTTCTTAGACTCATGATGCCTATATACCATTATAATTTTTACAAAAGTTCCTTCTAGGCATTTCAATTTTTTTAACCTAACTGTTGAAAATACTTTCAGTACTACCTTCAATACCTGTATTTGAAAGACTATATTTTAAGCAGTTATGTTCTTTCTATACCTCCAGCTACTTTGAAATAAAGCAATAGGAGAAAATACCATGATTTCACATGGGAAATTCTTACCTTTCCTTCAAGACAGAGGAGAAGATGTGAAGCTGAGGTGAGTGATGATGGTCTCTCTGCCTTAGTGACTGTTTATATACTGTACTTAATGACATGCTAATTTTGTGGTTTGAAATAAAATCAGTAGTGACTTTCAATTCCAGGAAGGCCACATAATTAGAAAATTGTTTCTACCCATTATCTTTCCCCAGAAATTCTGGGGCACATTGTAACAAGGGAGCCATTCACAAGCTGATAAGGAAAACCTGTCCAGGAAACATAATTGTCCCATAACTGGACAATTACTGGAGGACAGGGACACTCTGACACTCTGGCCTAGTCCCCAAGTTCCTATGGACACAACTAGGTGTCATGAAGGCACAGTGGGCGTGAGGATTTCCCTGTCCACCTGAGCACAGGCACACAGGCTTCACAATGGCCAGTGCCTCCTGCCATGAGAATTCCCAGCACTTGGTGGTGAAAATGGCGACACGTCCATGCTGATGGTGTGTGAAGCAGACTGCTGGGCCCTCCCAGACCCAGGGACTTGACTAGGGAAAAATAAACAATTCCCTTTAAACCAATATTTTATATGCAGGGGACTGAATATAAAATGCTCTATAATGGAACAGCTTAGAGAAGAATCTGGATGTCTGTCTCGTACAGGCAGAATGCTCAGTGAATCCATCATAAAAATTTTGCGAATGTCCTGGGTATTTATTTACCTTATTAACATTGATTCTTTTTTTCTATGTCAGACACAGAATTATAGTAATAATGATAGCTACTTTTTCTTAGTGCTGACCTCGTACCAGACACTGAGCAATGATATCACCTTGTGATCTTCACAGAGACGTCATGAGACAGCTCTCCCCCCAGCCCCCCAAGTTTAAAATAAGGAGACACCAGAAGGTTAATTAATTAGCTTGAAATCATATTGTTTCATATTGTTTGTTAATGGTAAAGATAATATTTAAACCCAGATTTTTCTTAAGTGATTCCATCTGATCACATGTAAGTCCCAGACTCCATATTTTTAACCTCCTGAGATTTTGTTATAAAATTTACTTATAGGCAGCGCCTATGGAGTAGGGCACCAGCTCCATATACCAGAGGTGGCAGGTTCAAACGCAGCCATGGCGAAAAAACAAAAGAATAAAATTTACTTATCAATGTAGCATTTTGGCTTAAATGTGTAGAATTTAATTTTGCCCAGATTGGAGAAATGGGGCATCTGTGCTGATGGTGGGATGGGAGCCTGTCAATAAGGAGCTTCTGCTTTCATTGGGCCTTAGAAAGTAAGTAGAATTTTGAGAGACAATTAAGTGGAGGTAAGTATGTTGGCTAAAGGGAATGCAGGAACTTGGGTAATTACTGCTTCAAGGACACAGAGAGGGTACACAGCTTACTAGGCCAGATCACAAATGCCTGGGAATTTCAGGTGTCATGTGACATAATACAAGGGAAAGAATAAGATATTAGAGATCTGAACAGAAGAAAAATTGTAAAATATCTTGCATGATATGACTTTATAATACCAGGTGACCTGGTAGATGTTATACAAAGTTATACAGCAGTATAAGACAGATACTATGATGACCTCAGCCAGAGAAAGTGTGGTTGGCATCTTAGGCAATGGAAAAGCAAATTTGTCATTAAAATATAGTAAATATTAAAAAGGGGGAATAAATGGATAAACTGTGCCTGAGTGATTAAAAAGTTAGCCATGTTACAAATCAAGATATGAACCCACACTGAAATTAGAAAGGGGGTACTCAGTTGAATCTTGAACATTGTAGGTCTGAAGGTGTCCAGAGGTGTTGTGAATTAAATATGTTGCTCAAGAAAGAATCACATATACAACTGTAGATACCCAAAGAGTATCTTTCTGAGGGAAAGAGGGGCAGTGAGAAAAAAAAATCATATAAGAATAAAATTCATGTATCCCCTGCTATTCAGGGACTAGTGGGTGGGGCATAGAGAAATAGGAAATGACAGAACAGGAGAAGGTGGTCAGGGTCACTGTCTTCTCCTCTGTATCCTGTGTTGACACAAGAAGCCAATAAGGTCAGGACTGAAAATGCTACACAGGCAGTGGAGACACACTTCAAATGGTCAGGGAGTTGGTGATTTGTGAGCAGTTAAAGCAGCACATGGGCACTGCTCTACTGAGGAATTTGGAAGAGGAGGTAAGGAGACCTGTGAGGTGCTAGCTATGTGCACAGAACAGCTAGAAGCCCAGGAAGGTGATTCTGGGGTAGAGAAGACTTACAGCTTACAAAAAAGAGGCCAGTGAAGAAAAAGAGTCACAACTCACTAAAGGATGGGAACAAACTGATGGAGCAGGTTCCAGGAGGGTCAGAGCAACAGTGAAAGGAATAAGATGTGTTTCTACAACGAGGAGAGGTGATGAGGAACACAGTGCACACTTGGAGATAGAAGTTGAAGTTAAATGCCCTCAATTTTCTAGTGAGGTGGAGGACGAGGTTCTCAACTGACATGGAAGGAAGTGGCCACGTGTTTTGAGACCTCTACGCAAAATAAACCATAAACAGAAAGAAATATACTCATCATCTCATTTACATGTAGAATCTAAAATGTCAAATGTCCAAAGAGTAGAATGGTGATCACCAGGGCTGGAAAGGGAGGAGCAGAGTGATGTCGGTCCAGGGGTAGTTATGGTAATGTGGGGTGAATAAGACCAGCTGTCCAATGTGCAGCATGAGGAACATAGTCAGTAACACTGTATTAAATCATGGGCGTTTACTAAGAACAGAGAAAAGGAGCCCTGTGAACTATGTGAAGGTGCACCTGTTAACTAGCTTGATTTTAGGAATCACTTCACTCTACAAACTACACATCTGACAAAGGATAAATATCCAGAATCTACAAAGAACTCCCAACAAATCAGCAAGAAAAAAAAAAAAGACCCCATTGAAAAGTGGGCAAAATACATGAATAGAAGTTTTTTAAAAGAAGACAGACAAATGGCAACAAACATGAAAAAATGCTCACCATCACTAACCATCCAGGAAATGCAAATCAAAATCACAAGGAGATAACACTTACCCCTGTCAGAATAGATATTATTAAAAAGTCAAAAGACATTGGCTTTTTGATGTTGGTGTGAATTCAAAGAGAAAGGAACACTTAAACACTGTTGGTGGGACTGCAAATTAGTACAACCTCTATGGAAAACAGTATGGAGATTCTTCAAAGAAGTAAATGTAGCTGTACCATTTGACCAAGCAGTCCGACTCTATCTATCCAAAAGAGAAGGAGTCATTATTTCAAAAAGACACCTGCACTTGAATGCTTATCACAGCACAATTCACAATTGTAAAGACAATTACATGAGTGCATTAAGAATATATCTATACACACACACACACACACACACACCATGAAATGCTACTCAGCTATAAAAAGAAATGAAATAATCTCTTTTGCAGCAACTTGTCTGGAACTGAATACTATTATAATTCTAAATAAAGTATCTCAGGAATGGAAAACAAACACCACATGTACTCTCTAATAATTGAGAGTAAATGATGGGCACATGTGGGCATAAGGCAATGTCAAGGCCACTGGGAATCAAGAGGGTGGGGGAGGGGATGAGGGGTTGAAACATGTATCAGGTAGCATGAACACTGTTTCGGTGATGGACACACAAAAAGCCCCAATGTAAACACTGTGCAAGGTATTCACGTAAGAAAAATATTTGTGTTCCCTTAATGTTTTGAAATTAGGCAAAGAAATATTAAAAATATATTGTACACCTTAAGAATACATACTTTAAAAGGAGCATAAATGATTAATTTGAAGTAACAATGAATAAAACATTAATAAGCTATAATTACAACCTACATGAGATTAGATATCAGATTGTTTTCTTTAACCAAGTCGGTGCGTATGGTTGCAGTGTAATATATCAATAGGTCAAAGGAACTTTTGGTGTGGAGTCAGGATCGATTGAGCTGTGTCAAAATCATAGACCATGATGTATTAGTTGAGCTAGAAAGTAGTTGAAATACCCCAGGGTACTCAAGAAAGCTGAGTGACTAGAGATAATAAAAAAAGGCAAAGAAAAAAATTTTTTTTTAAAAAAGCAAAGACAGGCCTAACACCTGTGAGCAGTCACAACAAGTATGGGATTCAGAGCTCTGCTTGCCCTGGGGATCTCAGCTTAAGAAAGCAGAGGATCTCTGAGTGACGGCTGGATTTCAGGGATAACCATGCAGGCAGAAGGCTAAAAGTGGAGGAAGTGAAGGTTGTTGACAGGAAAGAAGAAAATATATTTCACATTAAATATCTGGTTGCAGGCCTTTCTTCAGTTGCTCCAAATGTAACAACAAATTTAAGGCACAATTCTTGCCTCCAAAAGAAGTAAAAGCCTTCCTGGAAAAAACAGGTGTGAAAACCCACTTGCTACGAAATGTAATAATATTTCAATAAAGCTATAATCTGTTTCAACAGGCAAAAGGGGAGTACCTAGTTCACTTTAGTTGATGGATAAAAGGAGAAAAGAGAGTCTCTAAGAGGCCATGAGTCCTGAGCAGAATTTTGAAGCCCGATGAAGAAAGGGTTGATGTGAGGAGGGAAGAGATTCTAGGTCAAAATGAAAGACTGGACTCTAGACCGGAGGCACGAGGAAGGAGCAGGTGTAGGGGTGGACGGAGACAGAGAGAGGGTCATACAACAAAGGGCGAGGCAGGCCCTGCTCCAGGGTGTGGATGTTATTCCTCTGTGGAGGGGATGGAGGATGGGGAGCGACATTTGCAGAAGGTCCACTTCTAGAGAACAATGATACGGCTACAGGTCTGTTAAAATGGGACTGTCCAGGTCTGACCTGCTCCTTGTTTTTTGTTCTTTTTCGGGTTAATACGTGTTCATTGTTAATGTTCATGAAAGTACAGAAGACAGAGGCAAAAGAAACAAAAGCCCAGAGAGAAGCTAGGCCACAGCCAAATTGCCACCAAGAGCCTGGGGCACACCCCAAAGGTTTGATTTGTGCCCATTTAAAAAAGCCGCCTCCTAATTTCTTTGCTTCTTTAGTGATGGATGTTCATACGAGCATTGGGCTGGTTGTGTCGGGTGGTGCTCATCCTCACAGTGATCGCTGCTGTAACACGCTCTCAGGACTTGCACACAGATTGATGTCCTAAAATAAGTGAGCAGAGTCTAGGTCTAAGTGATGATTTTTCTTTATTAACATACGTCACATTCATGTCATGCTAGACTGTGAGAGGGACACCCCTGTTGCTGTGATATTTTATATTATTCAGAAAACCCAAGTTGACGTCTGCTGTACATTTGGGTTGTTCAGCTGATATTCATTCTAAGATGACGTTCATGCCAGGAGGAAGCCAGGAAAAGAAATGATGAAATGACTCCAGTGTCCTGAGTCCAGGCGGAAAGGTGCTGACCCCGTGTGCCTTAGCCACAGGCAGAAAGTACAACTTCTAAGAAAATGAACACGGAAGCAATGCCCTGATTATTCAAGATAACCTTTTTATTTTCTAGGCAAAATGCTTTACATATTGTGCAATAAATATAGCATTTCCTCAGGACTCTCACCAATTTTGAATTAGTCAGTACACTTGACTTGATTGGGTCAGAAAAGTAGGTGAATGGAAGTACTGACCGCACACTAGAATGAAGACTCGCCATGGAAACACTGAAATGCCAGAGGCTGAAGATAAAACCAGGGGCTGGGAGGCAGGAAAGCATCAAAACACAGCAACAAGGAGCAGCGTGGCCCGCGGCCACCCCAGGCGTCCACGCTGAGCCCTCTAGGGTCTCCATTTCAGAGACTAAAGTGAGAATTGGCCCCACGGAAATTTTATAAAACAGCCTGAGTGAGGAGCAAGGCAGAACCAATGCAGAATGTTCTGGACTATAAAGCACAGCCCTCCGGCACTGGGGCACAGATCTGAGGCGGCAGCTGAGACTGGAGTGGGCACAGAGACGACAGCTAAGGCCACGTGGCAGCACCTTGGAGAAAGTGAGCAGGTCTGAAAGCAGGGTAGAGAGGAACAACTGATGTTCAGGAGACATCCTGGTCACTGCACGGTCACTGTCCTGGTCACTGTCCTGCACACTGCAGGGTCACTACAAGGTCACTGTCAGGGTCACAGCAGGGAGGTCAGCATTGTTTCTGGCCTCTGCCGACAGGACTCCATCAGCATCCACCAGCCAGCCCTTAGAACCAAAAATGTCTTAAGACAATCTGAGTGTTTCAAAATAGATTGGGCTAAATGATGCAAAAGGTCACATACTGATACAGAGAGGAAGAGAGCGTGACCCTTGCTAATTCCAGATCGTAAGTAGGGAGTGAATATCTACCCTGTGTCATGTAAGCAACTTCACCACTCCACAGTCTTCTTTTTTCCACATTAAACATCATATTTTACTTTACTTTTTAATTTCAGATTAATAATATGAGGGTACCGACGATTAGGTTACAATGATTGGGTTTGTGAGGGAGAGTCCCTGTTGTGGTTGTGTCCCGCACCAGAAGGTGTGACATACACTCCTACACTGTGCCCATTAGGTGCGAGCTCCCCAAGCCCCCTCCTCCCTACCTCCCTTCTGCCCACTGAAGTTGAGTCTTTCTCTTGAGTGAGCAGGTATTAGACAGTCTACTGGCTTCATAGATAGTGGCACTGAGTACACTGATGCTTGCTTCTCCATTCTGGTGGCCCTTTACTAAGAAGAATATATTTCGACTCCAATCACTCCACCTTCCAACTCTCATACACCTAAGTCTCCTTTAATATCCAAAACGGAAATTGACTTAATCCCACCAGAGCCCAGACTCTTCTGATGACTTTATCAATTTTTCGATGCCCTTTAAATTACTTACATCGGTGTTTCCTTTTTCCCACTTTGAATTTCACGGTAATCATTATTATCACACCTTTGCACGTATACTCAAATTCCTCACTTGTCTCTAACTTTATTATATTGCTTTAACTAAATCATATCCCAAGTCAGCCTAAATTCTACCTCTTGCCCCGGTGAAAGTGGTTAAGAAAAAATATTCAGCATGACCCTGATCTCACCTTAAATTGAAGGTCACCAGCATGTGGTGCTCCCTATATAATGTTATATATTCACTTCCAGCCCCTCCACCACTATCTACGTACTTAAAACAAGATCTCTTCTCCTGTCTTTGTGTTCAGGACACATAAGGACCTTGCTCCTTATTTTACTAACAAAGTATAAGCAGTCAGAAGTGAGAGTTTGAGAGTTTGCCTCTTCCATCTCTCTCCTCCCACATCCATTTCCATGCTGTCTCTGTTATTCCTTTTTTCTTTTATTATTTTTATTGGTGCATAATAATTGTACATATTATGGGATATAGTGTGATATTGCTATACCTGTATCCAATCTGTATTGCTCAAATCAAGGTAATTAGCATCTCAAACACCTCAAAACTTTATCATTTCTTTGTATTGGGAACATTTAAAATCCCCTCTTCTAGTTATTTGAAGATACACAATAAATTGTCAGCAATTAGTCACCTTACAGTGCCATAGAACACTCGAGCCTGTTCCTCCCATCTGTCTGTAACTTTGTATTTGGTGACTAACCTCTGGCCATCCCCTCCTCCTACTCCTCCTGGGTGATAGTAACCACTATTCTACTAACTAATTCTATGAGATCAACTTTTTTTTGCTTCTGCATATGAGTAAGACTATGTAATATTTGTCTTATTTACATAACACAGTGTCTTCCAAGCTCTCCTGTATTGTTACGAATGGCAGGATTTCAGTTCACATTTTATTACTCTGTTGACAGACACCTCCAGTGACTCCCTGTCTTGGCAGTTGTAAGTAGTGTCACAATAAGCATGGGTATACAGTAAGTAGTGTCACAATAAGCATGGGTATACAGATATTGCTTCAACATACCCCTTTCCATTCCTTGGTGTAAAGCCCCAATACTGGCGTTGCTAGTGTTTTGAGAAATGTCTATGCCATTTTCCATACTGACTATACTAGTTCACATTCACACCAGCAGGGTGCAGGAATTTCTTTCTCTTCATTCTCGCCAGCATTCATTATTGTCTTTTTAATAATAGTCTAGGGCGGTGCCTATGACTCAAAGGAGTAGGGCACCTGCCCCATGTGCCAGAGGTGGTGGGTTCAAGCCCAGCCCCAGCCAAAAAAAAAAAAAAATTCAAATAAATAAATAAATAATAGTCTAACTGGAGTGAGATGACATCTCACCATAATTTTAGTGGGAAATTACTCAATTATTTGTGATATCTCACATTTTTTCATGCACCTGTTGGCTATTTATATGTCTTCTTTGGAGAGATGTCTATTAACACATTTGTCTATTTTTTAATCAGATCATTTGTTTTGCTGTTGTTTGAATTTTTTGTACATTCTGGATATTAATCTCTTGTCAGGTGAACAGTTAGCAAATATTTTCTCTTATTCAGTTGGCTGTCTTTTGCTTTGTTGATTATTTTTTTTGCTATGCAGAAACTCTTAATTTTATGCAATCTCATTTGTCTATGCGTTTGTTGCCTGTGCTTTTATGACCTCCACAAAATTTTTGATCAGACCACTGTCCTGAAGTACTTTTTTCCTAAGTTTTCTCTTAGTAGTTTCATAGTTTGAGGCTTATATTTAAGCCTTTAATCTATGGGTGTGTTTTTTAAAATTTTTTGTATATGGTGAGATGTAGACTAGTTTCACTCTTTCATACATGACTATCCAGTTTATCCAGCACTGTTTGTTGAAGAGAGTGTCCTTTCTTCAATGAATGTTCTTGGTGCCTTTGTTGAAAATCAGAAGGTTGTAGGTGTATGAATTTAGTTCTGGGCTCTCTTTCTGTTCTTCTCTGAAGAGAAGTTCAGTTGTTCTATGTGTCTGTTTTGGTGTAACTACCATCTTTGTATCTTCTTGGACCATCATGGAATAAAAGTTGAACTCAACAACAATAGTAATCATCATACACAAATAATCACAAATAATGTTGTGGAAACTAAATAACTTTATGCTGAACAACAGCTGTGTTAAGGATAAGATTAGGAAGAAAATAATTAGATTCTTGAATAAAACGATAATGAAGCCACAAGCTATCACAATCTGTGGGATACTGCAAATGCAGTCCTTATGGGGAAATTTATAGCATTAGAAGCCTTCATCAAGAAAACAGAAAGAGAACAAGTCAGCAACCTAATTAGTCATCTCAAGCACCTCGAAAAGGAAGAAAAATCCAACCCTAAACCCAGCAGAAGAAAAGAAATAACCAAAATTAGACCAGAATTAAATGAAATCAAGAACATAATCATTTGGAAGATCAGTTTGGAAGAACAAAATCAATGGTTCTTTGAAAAGATTAATAAAATCAACAAACCTTTGACTAGACTAACAAAAAAACAGAAAAGTATGATTTATAATAACTTTAATCATAACCAATAGAGGGGAAATAGCAATAACCACAGAAATACAAAAGATCTTCAACAATTACTACAAAAAACTCTATGCTCAGAAATATGAAAATGTAGAAGAAATGGACCAATGCCTAGAAGCACGACACCTTCTAAGCTCAACCAAGAAAAATTAGAAATTTTGAATAGATTTAGATCAAGCAATGAAATTGCATTAACAATACAAAATCTTCCAAAAAAAAAAAAAAATGGACCCGATGGTTTCACACCTCTTTCAAACCTTCAAAGAGGAACCAGCACCTACATTGTATAATCTATGCCAAAATATAGAGAAGGAAGGAATCCTCTCCAATATATTTGACAAAGCAAATATCACCCTGATCCCCAAATCAGGAAAAGAATAAACAAAAAAGGAACACTCTAGGCCAATATCATTAATGAATGTTGATGCAAGAATATTCAATAAGATCTTAGCAAATAGTTGCACATTAAAAAAATACATACATCACGATCAGTTGAGTTTTATCCCAGGGATACAAGGTTAGTTCAACATACATAAATCCGTAAATGTAATTCACCACATAAATAAAATCAATAACAAAGACCATATGTGTCTCTCAATTGATGCAGAAAATGCCTTTGACAATATCCAACATCCTTTTTTTGACAAAAACACTGAAGAAAATAGGTTTAGGTCAGACATTTCTTAAATTGATAGAGGCCACCTACAACAAACCCACAGCCAATATCATACCGCATGGCGTAAAACTGAAAGCATTTCCACTTAGAACTAGTACTATACAAGGATTCTCACTGTCACCATTGCTATTCAACATAGTACTAGAAGTCCTAGCCATCACAATCTGGCAAGAGAAGAAGAGATCAAGGGTATTCAAATAAGGACAGAAGAGGTCAAACTCCCCCTCTTTGGGGATGACATGATTTTATACCTGGAAAACCCCCAGGGACTCAACTACAAGGCTCTTAGAAGTGATCAAGGAATATAGCAGTGTGTCAAGATACAAAATCAATACTTACAAATCAGTAGCTTTTATATATGCCAATAATAGTCAAGCTGAGAATACAATCAAAGACACAATACCATTTACAGTAGCTCTAAAGAAGTTCAAATACCTGGTAATATATCTAACGAAGGATGTGAAGTGAAGTATCTCTATAAAGAGAACTGTGGAACACTGAGAAAAAGAATTAGCAGAAGATGTTAACAAATGGAAGATACCCACCGTGCTGGTGGCTAGGAAGAAATGACATTGTTAAAAGGTCCATAAAATCCAAAGCAATCTACAGATTTAATCCAATCCCTATCAAAGCACCAATGTCATGTTTTAAAGATTTGAAAAATAGTACTTTGTTTAATATGGTACCAGAAAAAAATATATAGCCGATACATTTTTTATTAAATGGTGCTTGGAGAACTGGTTAGCCACACGGAAAAGACTGAAACTGGACCTACCACCATTGACAAAAATTGACTCCTGATGAATAAAAGATTTAAATTTAAGACATAAAACAATAAAAATTCTAGAAGAGAGTGTGGGGAAAATACTTGACAAAATTGTCCTGGGAAAGGATTCTGTGAAAAGATCCCCTTCACAATTTCAACAACACCAAAAATAAATAAATGGGACATGATCAAGCTAAAAAGCTTCTGCACAGCTAAGAGTACAACAACTAAAGCAAACAGTCAGTCTTCAGAATGGGAGAAGATATTTGCATGCTATGAATCTGACGAAGGGCTGATAACTAAAATCTACTGAGAACTGGAATTAATCAACAAAAAAGAGCGAACAATCCCACTAACCATGGGGCCAGAAAATGAACAGAAACTTCTCCAAAGATGACAGTCTAATGTCCAAAAACTCATGAAAAAATGCTCATCAACCCTAAGAATCAGAGAAATTCAAATGAAAACAATTCTGAGATATTACCTAACTCCAGTGAGATTAGCCGACATCACAAAGTCCTGATGCTGGGGTGGATGTGGAGAGAAGGGAACAATTTTGCCCTGCTGGTGGGATTGCAAATTCTATGGGACAAAGTATAGAGAATTCTGAAAGAACTAAACGTAGACCTTCCACTTGAGCCCACAATCCCACTACTGGGTATCTACTCAGAAGAAAAAAGTCATTTTACTGCAAAGGCATTTACACCAGAATGTTTATTGCATTCAATTCCCAATTGCCAAGATGTGGAAGCAGCCCAAGTGCCCATCTACCCATGAATGGATTAACAAACTGTTAACATATACCATGGAATACTACTCAGCCATAAGAAAATATGGAAACTTTTCATCTCTTGTGTTTAACCCGGATAGAGTTGAAACACATTCTTCTTAGTAAAGTGTCTCAAGAATAGGAAAAATAGTATTCAATGTACTCAATTCTAATATGAAACCAATATATAAACAACTATATGACTATATGCCCACACAAAAGACAAAACACAAATATCGTCTAGCAAAAGGAAGGGGTGAGGAGGAGGGCAGTTGGTGGGGTCTCACCTGAGGGGCAGAGTGTGGGGTGTTCAACACCCCCCCAGACGAAGGCCAAACTACAACTTGAACTTCACTTTAGAACTGAAAACAATGTAACCGAAACATCTGTACCCTCATATTAATTTATAATAAAAATAAGAAAAAGTAAAAAATAAACAGTCATATAAAAAGAGAAGTCTTTAAGATTTTTCATATTTTCACTTGAACATTTGGGAAGTCCTTTAAATATAGAAGTTAAAAAATAGTAAATTAAGAGATTTAGGTTAACAAATATTTTAAAAAGTTATGTTGAAACAATCAATCATAATTTTCTTTATTTTGGCTTTTACTTTTTTTTTTTTTTGAGACAGAGTCTCACTATGTCACCCTAGGTAGAGTGCCATGGTGTCACAGCTCACAGAAACCTCAAACTCTTGGGCTTAAGTGATTCTCTTTGCCTCAGCCTCCCACGTAGCTGGGACTACAGGTGCCCGCCACAACGCCGGGCTATTATTTTTGTTGCAGTTGCATTGTTGTTTTGGCAGGTCCAGGCTGGGTTCAGACCACCGCCAGCTCTGGTGTATGTGGCTGGTGCCCTCACCACTGAGCTACAGGCACCGAGTCTTGGCTTTTACTTTTTAAAGGTAACAACTCTTTGAATCACAAATAAAACTATAACATGCAATGATATTCTTTAAGCATTCTTTTAAAAATAAATGGTAGTCAATTTCCACTGAAGGTACAAGGGATATACTATCAGAAATATTTTTAAACAAATCTTTAGCAGAATTTTCTCTAATAATTGAATGGTTTATATTTTTGTAAGGCATATTAAAGGAAAAGAATAAATTTCAAAATAATCTAATATGAAGAAAACTAAAACTAAAATTGCTATTATTTAAACAGTTTGAGGTTACATTTATATTCTCCATAATAAAAACATTTAACTTGAGGAATTTCTTCATTCATTAGTTCCACCCTTAGCACTCAGCACTTACTATATTCCATAAGTAAGAAATGTTACAGATACAATAATGAGGCTTCCACGATGCCCACAGAAAGGTTAGTTCTAAAAAGAAGTATGGGGAAAAAAAAGAAGTATAAACAAGCTTATGTGGAAACACAAACATTGGAGCCATATAAATAGATATTCTACTTAACAAACTTTTTCATGATAATAAGAAACTACAGGATGACAGTTTAAGATAGAAACCAAGAAAATGTAATTGATATTTTTATTAAAGAATCGCAATTTCAAACTGTTTTCACTGCTGATTCTAAGTAATAGAAATGTGTTCTCCTAAAAGCAATACAAATCAAGCACATGCCTACACTCTTTATTTCTATTACTCATATTTACAAACTAAATTCGCACAAACAAACCTTTAATCACAACCTTTCTTGGTTTCAGCAGCAGGTACTGAAGTGCTTCATATCAGAAGTCACTGGCATTAATTAACTATAATATAATGGGTCATATTTTGCTTAACAAATACACCGTGCACAGCCTCAGCCAGATCATCTGACCCCTTTATTCTGACACCTGGTTCCCTCCTGCTTCCCTTTGCCTCAGCACATTTCCTAAGCTCCAGGGTCCTCACGTGTCCCCCCTCAGTCCCTTCAGGCCAGAAGCTAACCCCAGTCCCTCCACAGCAGCGGCAGCTCTCAGAACACCAGCTCCTGAAGGCTCCGTCAGGGGCTGGACGCGCTGTGGGAGCAGGAGGCAGGGCCAGGCACAGGGACAATTTCAAACAGGACAGTCAAGAGGGACCTCCCAGGCACAGTGACACTTCACAGAAGATTTGGGTTAGTGTGGAAGTGAACACCAAGAAAGCGATTTTCAAGCAGAGGTCATAGCAAGGCAGATGCATCGTGGGAGAAGTATGTTTCTTGCATTTGGGGCAACTTCAAGGAGACCAGCATGTAGAGAGGAGGCAGGAAGTGAATAGAAATAAAGGTCACAGAGACAGGTTGGGCAGATGACACAGCTGTGTAGTCCCGGTTCACCTGTGTGTTGGGAAGGATGGCAGCGGAGAGAGACCTGGTCTGATATACGTTTGGGAAGAGAGGCAGGGGTTGGACCACACACGCCTGCATGTTACCTTCATGGAATCCACAGGCCCTCACTGTCTCTGCCCCCCTCACTATCTCTAACCTTCTCTTCTCTGCACCCCTCACTATGCACCCCTCTTCTCTGAACCCCACTCACTGTATCTGAACCCCCTCACTATCTCCACACCCCCTTTCTCTGCATGTTTCTCTTCAGTTCATTTTCTCCAAACCCAGAACTTCATGCTTACCATTCAGGACACATATTCTTTAACTCAAACACTTCCAGAAACCTCCAGCTTTGACTAACCCTGTTTGCTAAAATCTCAATGGCAAAACTTCTTAAAGATTGTTCCAGTGCTGATCTACAAAGGAAACTCAGATCTACAGAGAATACAGCACTTTGTATATTTTAAATGTACATTACAAAATTGCTTAAGCTTTTTTTCCTTTAGTGCTAGACCTCTTACCTTTACACTCTGATAAACTGTCCTTATATATCTTTAGTTTTCTGAAACATCTAACTTGTTTTACCCAGTGGTTGAGTCCAGAAAACAATCTACCTACATTTCAAAAAACTTAAAAATTACATGTGAAGTGCCTAGAATAATTTAACTTATGTCAGGCCAAGTTTCTAACTCTGCTGCCCAAATCTGAAAGGTTGAGATGACCGCATACTTTCCAAGGCTCCCTCCTCGGTATTCTTGTTTTGCAATGCCTCCTTACTTTTAGAGAACTTTTAACTATGAAGATGATATTTCAAGTGAAGATTATGATAGTAAAAATCATTATGGAATACCTAAAGCTTTTGAACAACTTAATTTGTAATGTGATTTATAGACATTCTCATGTAATGCAATCCCAACTATAATTATAGCACGTTCCGGTAAAAAAAAATTACTATAGTTCACAGAAACTCAGCAGGGCACTGGAGCACCCCTCCCTCATGGTGACTGAAATTTCCTCCTTGAAATTATACCTTCAACAATGTACAAACCTCCTGGAAACCCTCTGGCCCCTGTTACTGTGCCCCCCTCACAGCTCAGGTGTCACCCTTCATCTCGTCACACAAGGGTTATCTGGCCTTCTCCTCCTGTGACTCTACACATCTCTCCTCAATGATTTTTATTTTCATAGTTTCAATAATCCACAAATTCATAAGCCCCAAATCTGCCATTCCAATGTAGACCTTCTTCTATAAAATGTATAATAATTTCATTAACTCTCTTCTGTAATTAAAGCTCCCCTTGACTTATCTATGTGTCGTAAACAAATAAATTTGTTTCATAAGACACAGTAATCCCACAGGACAGTGACAATCACTCTATGTGCTCCAGGGCACAGAGGTCAAGGCCAGTAACTCTGTATCTCCAGAGTAGAGGGGATGAGGGTGGTCACTCTGTGTCTCCAGGGTACAGGGGATGAGGGTGGTCACTCTGTGTCTCCAGGGCACATGGGGACAATGCTAGTCCCTCTGTGTCCAGGGCATAGGGGACAATGCTGGTCATTCTGTGTCTCCAGGGCATAGGGGACAATGTTCGTCACTCTGTCTCCAGGGCACACAGGGACAATGCTGGTCACTCTGTCTCTAGGACACATAGGGATGAGGCTGGTCACTCTGTATCTCCAGGGCATAGGGGACAATGCTGGTCCCTCTGTGTCTCCAGATCATAGGGGACAATGCTGGTCATTCTGTCTCCAGGGCACATGGGGACGAGGCCAGTTACTCTCTGTCTCCAGGGCACACAGGCTCCACCTTCCCTAGCTGACCGTGACATGTCCTTATTTAATTGTTACACTGTTTTTCATTTTAAGAATTCAAAGAAGAATATGATATATTACATCATTAGTTAATGAACAACATAGAATATTGTCCTACAAAGCATTATCCCTTTCATCATAGGGAAAAATGGAGCAAAAATGATGAGATGGATAAGGAGGAAAAAAAAACTAGAAGGTCCAGCGTGAAGGCATAGGAGAGTCCCGTTCACTGGCTGTGTCCTTAAGCCACCTGTAAAACCTCACAGCTGGTATTTCCCTCCTCTGATGGAAGGCCTTGGCATTTCAAGGAGGGTGGTATTTGACTTTGGAGGGTACAATATTTGTTTCACTTAATTATAAAGATGAAGACATGTTCTGGTCTATGCAACTTCTAAAACGGACCGCTGTTCACAGACTGAGACCATAGTTCTCTCAGGAAGGGCACGACTGTGTTTTTAGCTCCTCATGCGTAACCTCCACACATCAGAACTTGTGGACGCAGCAACTGAGGGCCGGAACCAGGTCTGTAGTCTATTGTTACAACAGAAGACCTAGAGGAGCTAAATTTAATTGTAGTTTTAAGTGCACACGTGACCATGTGTACCTGTTTCTCTCCTGGTGCCTGTGGTTTGGTTGGGCCTTTGTACTATTAGTGAGCTTTCTGTTCACTAGGTCATGGGTATCACCCTCTGCAGCTCATCTAGCAATAGTGTTAGTTAAATGGCTTAGAGAGAAATAAGGAGGGAAAAAGGGAAAAAGGCAGGGTAGAGAGAAGAGGGAAGAGCCAAGCATGACTAAAATCCCTGAAGTAGGACATATGTCAGTAGTTATTGAACTCTAACTAGCTCTTTTCCATTGAGAATGGATGAGAGATTGAATTTGTTTTTCACTTGTGAAATCACAGCACAATGAAACAAAAGAAGTTAAATCTAATTTACTTGAATTTTCTATGTCCTAAAATATATATTGTTTGGCATGTTGCCCAGATAGTAATTAGAGTATCTAAAGGGACTAATTAAATGTAGCATAGACTATTTACTTCACGAGCATTTCCTCAGAACACCTATTACAATATTTAGTCATATCACCTTTTTATGGGATCACACCTAAGGTAACTAATGCATGTATGAGTCTGTTAGATGGTTTCTGAAACTTTGAAATACCCGAAGAATCCCCCTGGTGATGTCAAAACGCAGATTCCTGGTGCACTCACAACGTTCTGACTAGGCATGTGTGGAAAAGGTGATTGAGAATTTGCAATCGAGGACAAGCGCCAGGAGACCCTGATTTGGGTGATCCCAGGCCCCACATGTGGGCAACATAGACCAAGGCTTGACCCAGCCCTTCAGGGGAGCACAGGGGAGCTGCTCCCACTCAGGTCCGAGTACACAGAACTAGATGAGCAACAGCAGGCAGGTGGCTTCATTATACAAAACTGATTGGGAATTTAGTTAAAACTTTTTTATGTCTAATAGTCATGTCAACAAATGGCTTCAAGTGTGAAATTCAAGCCCCTCAAGACTCTAGGAAAGTAGACTGAACTTATAATAATAAGTACATAGTGACTTCCCATAAGGGAACTGCCAGGATCATTTACTTAAGCATAAAAGTCACTTTATTATACAACACCCAAAAGATTACTGAATTTTGGCAAATGTTAATATCCACTATTTGACTTAAAATATTCTCAATTCAATAGAGCAAAGTAAACAGACAATATAAATAATTGTTTGTGGGGAAATCATTACAATAAATAATAGATGCTACTTTTACTGTGCCAGGTATCTGTAACTGGGAGTATCTTGATAATGAGGTATTAATTCTGGCACAGAGCTTTCCACCTGGGACATGTACCTGCTGAAACAGAGAGAATGCTGTTGTCCGGAATCACTTTGCCTCATGAGTCACGTCTCTGCTTGGTTTGCTCCGGCGCCCTTTCTGGCTGCTCTATTCACACACGCCCAGACTAACACGGGGATTAGCACGTCGTGGGTGCCTTGGTTTCCTGGTTAGTTGCTCTTCACAATCTTCCATTGTAAAATCACCTTTTAAGTTTATTCTTAGCATCTATAGAGACAAACTTTGACATTTTTTTCAGTTTCCATAATATGACCTCAGAATTGATGTTATTTCAAAAAACAAGTGGGGGGAGCATCGGTGTGTTTAAATACATCAGGCCCTGGGAAGCCCAGCATCTCCTGAGGCTCCGGGCAGCTCTACTGACTCTCAAGGCTCATCCCGTGTCACAGGTGACGTGCTCGAGTACAATCTAACATGATTCTTAGTTTAAGTTCTGCTTGCTAAAAATCAATGGAACACTAGTTTTTAAAATGTATACTATCTATCAATAATTTCTCATAAGGAAAAATTCTATCGAAATGATGACTGCGTGTTAAGATCTGAAGGTGGGTTCAAGGTCACAGGACCTGTGAAGTGGCGACCATAGTCCTCGTACAATTTAAATGATGTGGAAGACAACGAGCTTGACCTCATCTTCCCTGTTGAAGGGATTTCCTATAAACCTTTTTATTTTCTAGATAATCTGGTATGTGCTTTCTTAATTATTACTTTCACATTTGACAGATTTGAAATTTAAATTTTTTAAAAATATTATACGTTCCTTTGCAAACGTATGTTGTGTTTCCAAGGTTTAAGTAACTATGTTACTTATTTCTATCAATAATGATTCTCTATATTGTTTTAATTGAGCTTTTTTGCATTTAAAACAGTTTTGTTATTCTGCAAAGTTATCACTCACATCACATAAAGTTATGAGGGGCAGACCTCTCTGTTTTACTAAATGTACTTTCATTTTATTTGTGATGTGGCAGAAAAGAAAGTTTGACTATTCTCCAGTTTTGCCATTTTGTTCTTTGCTAAGTATTTCCTTGAACCTGGTAAATATATACGTATATGTCTAGGAATATTTATATAAGGATCTATGTTATCTATAAGTTTGTGGGACACCATTTTCCTTTAAACTTCCTATGATCCACTATCTTCTAACAAATTTAAAGATATAAACAATGGTGGCATTTTTATGCTTTCTGTATCATAATATGACTATCAGGTTTATCTATTATACACTAGAAAAACTTTCAGAAACATGTATTTTTCATCATTTAGCCAGTACTATGGGGGGCTCATTTTAAATAGTGAGGCAAAATTAACATCTAAGAAGCAAGATAATTGCCATCAATCACGAGATCTGGCTTTATGGGTGACAATTTTACAGTAATTTAACAGCAGTATAGGGTTTTTTATAATTAGATAAAAAACATAATGCAGTGTTCTATTATAAATGTTAGGTAAAACAATCAGGAAAATTAAATCCATGGCCCATTAAGGAATCACCCTACCGTTTGCAATTAATAATTCATATGTGCCATGTATAGATTACTTTTGTGGCAGTTCTGTTTTCTCAATTATTTTTCATAATTGAGAAATAATTCCACTTTCCTTATTCAACACCAGCAGATCTGAGTTTACTTGCACTTATGGAATAAAAAAATATAGGAGAGACCCAGATTAGGTTAATTTTGTTAAACAAAATTGTGTGAAGTACTAAACCACTTTTGCCAATGCTGTTTCTCATACTAGCTACACGTATTCTCCACCAACTTCTTTCAATCTGATTTACCTCTACCCAGTACCTTGAATGTTGTAATCCCAGGATTGGAACCACCTCTGGGCTTCTCCAGACATAGACCTGGCTCACTGTCTCTGCTTTGTTACAAAGCTCCTCCCTGTTGTTTGGTGACCTTCTGAACCTCTCTTGGAACTGTGCCTTAATTCCTACCCCTGCTGGCCCAGCTTGCGGTCAGCCTGCCTGGGTTTTGCCCTTGCCAAACGCTGTCCTCTTCACAATCAGCGTGGTGCCTGCTCTCTGCTTCCCATCTCCTGGTCATCTCCTGTGCTTCCCTTCCTTCATCTCTCATAATCCTGTACATGTTTAAATTGTTCCTGCCTTCATGCTCCCGTGCTCTGGTCTGTTTGGGACGTCCACCTGTGTGTTTCTTTAGCACTTCCCCATCAGAGCACTCCTCTTCAGTCATCAATGTCTCTACTGGTGACTGAGTTCCGTCGCTTCGGGGTGGGTTCCAGCTGCACCTCACCCTCCAGCCCGTCTCCCAGGCTGTGGAGCAGAGTGTGGTCAGTAAGTGTTGGACGAGTGGATGCACCAGAGGACGTGTCACTGACTTTCACTTTTGCTTCCACAGGACTCAGCCAAACATGAAGCTCTTTGTCTTTGCCTTCATCTTCGCTCTCATGCTTGCCATGACTGTGAGTAAAAGAGGAGATTTTGAAGAATAAGTTCTCAGGGACCATCCCAAGTGTCTGCCCATTCTCTGTGTTCTGATCTACATGTGCACTTACCTGAATGTGGATTTACTAGGTTTAACAGTTGTATGTGATATTTTCCTGTTGTTAACTTACATAAACACTTTAATGACTTCAAATATTCAGTTTTTACCTATAGACAGTCAAGTATAATTTGTGAAATGCAGAAGTTTTAAAAGATTGAAGCACCTACATCAATAAAAAGGACTGACAGTAGGTGATGTGTCTTCACATGTCTACCTGGGGTGTCCAACCTGCAGTCCATGGGCCACATGCAGATTGTCTGAGGATTGTTCTGCTTAACTGTGGTGTCAGGTATCATGAAAAGTATACATGGACCTTTCCCTTTGCTCATCAGCTTCCTTGGGGTTTGTGGATTTCAGGGGGGCCCAAGACAGCTCTTATTCTTCCAATGTGTGGCACAGAAGAAAGAAGGTTAGAGCCCCCAGCATGTACCCTGCAGTTGGACATTTTTCAGGAAGAACAGGGTGCATTTAAATGGAACCTAAATCTTAGAGCAATGAAAAAGAGGAATTTAAGTTGAAAAGTCATATTTTGTGCAAGCTACCTATTCAAAGTAGTATACAATTATTTCAGCCCTTCTAAAAATCAATCTGCTTCATTTTAAGCATAAAACAAAACACCAGGTATAATCAATGCCCCAAGGGCCCAGATTTTATGTCCCCACTGCGAGTCACCAGGTGAAGCGACTGGTCTCCCTGGAACTCCTTCTTCCTCTTCTGCCTCCCCCTCCTGCTCCTTCTCCTTCTCTATTTACATCAAGTTTAATGTCCCAGTAATATTTTGACCTGTCATGTCAACTTGATTGGGTTTCAAAACTTCTCCTTACCATTATAGTAAATCCTAATGGATATTTCTAAAACAGACTGGTCATGAGATCACAGATTATCAAAATTTTCTGTTAGGAAAGAACAGAAGATGAAAATGAAACAATCTAAGAACAGAAATAGGCCAAATTCTGACCTCAGCAAATCAACAATTTGAACATAAGTAGCTTTGGTAATACCTAAAAGAGATCCCTGTAAAAATCAAAAGCAAAGTTTCACTGTTTGTTATTGTCCCTTATCGGCAGTGATGCTTTTCCTATGTGCTTCACATAAACCAAAGTGAATTGACATTGGAGTAGTGCAAGTTATTTACAGGAAAAGCTGACCCTTCACTCATTTTAAACATGCCATGAAGCAAAAATACCTAGTTTGGTTTGTCCACAGCAAATGACCATTACAGCTTAATGCATTTTTATGCTGTCTTGAATTATAAAATGCAATATTAACTATTTCTTTTCTTCTTTTTTTCAAGAGCGCTGACCATGATTGGGTAAGATGCTTTTATACACTAAAATACTTGAAAATCAAATATATACAGAATTTTTAACCTTTTTTCATTTTTTTTTTTCACAGAAACATCGCCGTTGGGGAAAAGATAGATCACATGTGAGTCTTCCTTTGATAATGTTATGCAGTCAACATTAGTCTTCTTCTCTGAATATTTGTTCTCCTAGAATTAATACTGATTTATGAAATACACCTGTATCACAAAGGCTAAATTGTACACAGATTTCATTTATTTAAGGTATAGGGCAGAAGTCCCAAATGTCTTGTGTTTTTAGAGCATGGAAATTAAAACTTCAATTGCCACCTTGAAGAGGCTAATTAGTCCCTGAGAACTCAAGTATCTTTTTCTGGCAAATAATTACAGTGACCTACAGAACAGTTGAAATTCCAAACCTGTTAATTATACTAAATGGCTATTGGGCCACAGGGGAGGCTGATGGCACATACAAGGTGATGAGGGCATTAGATTGACCTGAGTATGCTAATAAAATAGAAGTTTTCACTTTCTTTTTTTTTGGCCAGGGCTGGGTTTGAACCCACCACCTCCAGTATATGGGACCAGCGTCCTACTCCTTTGAGCCACAGGCGCTGCCCGAAGTTTTCACTTTCTTAATCTTTGCCTTCATGTCTGTAGCCTTGATGTCTCAAATTATTTTGACCTGTCATGTCAACTTGATTGGGTTTCAAGACCTCTCAATAAAAATGGCAGCTAATAAAAAGATGCAAAAGTAGGGATTCAGGCTAACAGTCAATGGAAGGGAGTATTAAAGAGTGTAGGAGTTTTGAAATAAAATGAGCTCATGAAAAGTGAGACAGAGAAACTCTGCTTAAGTTGAAAATCCTAAATTTATCCTCACCATAAAACATAGGGTTGGGCGAGGTAGAGCTTGGAGCTGACACTGTAAAGCACTGACCTCCATCTGGAGTGGTTTTCTGTGGTCAGTGGTCCCACACAAATTCTATAAAACCACTGAAATATCAATAAATAGTAAAGGTAAATACTTATCATTTTAACTGTCTTTAAATATTTTTCTTATAAAAAAGTAAAAAACCTCAGGCACTTGTAGTCCCAGCTACTCGGGAGGCTGAGGCCAGAGGATCACCTCAGCCTAAGAGACTGAGGTTGCTGTGAGCTGTGACACCACGGCACTCTACCTAGGATGACAGGGTGAGACTCTGTCTCAAAGAAAAGAAAAAGTAAAAAGTAATTAAAATTTTGAAAAGCAATCATGTAAATGATATATAAGGTCCCCTCGATCTATACTTCTAATGACAATTATTTCAAAACACTTGTACTGTCATAGTCTCAATTCTCAGTAAATTTCTCCATCCCCTCTGTGAATGCAGGAAAAATACTACAGACGTGAAATGTATCCATCACGATATTCCGGGAGTGATGAGGGTTGGTATTGAGACACTCTCACCAACCACGGGACATGATTCTTCAGGTGAGTTGGGTCTGCTGCCATTTTTACTCTCCAGCATCAATGCTGACAGTTACAATATGAAAGACAGAAGACCAGCAGCAGTCCTAATTTAAGAAAAGTAGCCTGGATTAGGTCTTTGAAGTTCATTTTATATAAATGCTTCTGAAGGGAAGTTTCTGTCCCACAGTGGTTAAGAAACTGTCCTCTGGGTAGGGGACCCTCTATTTGTATCCTGGCCCTGACAACTAAGAGTTTGATGACTTCAAGCTGTTCCTAACCCTCTCTAAATGTCAACTTAATCATCACTAAGATGAACGTTTTAATAATATGTAACCATTTCTTATTAAAAAGCACATTACATAAGTGCCCGGGATCAGAAAGTTGCACACTGTGACTACGGACGGTCCCGCCACTACGTATGTCCAGGATGTTGCTTAAAACTTTCTCTCCTGATCCCCAAACTCAGGAGACCAAGACCAGCCTGAGCAAGACCAAGACCCTGTCTCTACTAAAAGTAGAAAAACTAGCCAGGCATTGTAACAGGTGCCTGTAGTCCCAACTTCTCAGGAGACTGAGACAGGAGGATCACTTGAGCCCAGAAGTTTGAGGTTGCTGTGAGCTGTGATGCCACTGGGCTCTAGCCCAGATGACAGAGTGAGACTCTGTCTCAAAACAAACAAACAAAACTTTACCACCAAAAATGGAATATTTGGAGCAGCTACAAAAGCATCATTGGGAATTCGCGATAAATTTATACATTAAAGTCACACCACATGAATTTAATGAGAATTTCCATGTTAGTAATAGTCTTATAAGATATGTAGTTCAATTTTAAGGAGTTTGGCCCTAAGTAATTCTAATGAACAATTAGGATGGGAACCACTAATATAATACCAACAAGTAGTTATGGAAATGGTAACTTTCCTTTTAGGAAATCAGTGTTGTCTAACTATATATAACACAAAACATTCCAGATTCTATAAAACAAGACAGTACATATTTTACTACAAATTAAGCACACTTAAAGATACAAGAGGGCTGCTCTACAAGTATAAGTTGAAACAGTCTATAGGATTTCAGTTATTTTCCATTAATTTGAGTTTTTACATCAATTGACTTCACTATTGCTATTCATGACCTGGGAGAGAGCCTGGACTGATCCTCTGAGCATCGAGTGACAGCTGATGACACTTGCTCAGGAGGACGTATTTAAATTATCATGTTGGAAAGACAGATATGAATGAAATGTGTAGGCTAACTTGAGTGGGGGTTAAATAAGTCAGTGATAGAAAAAACTAAGCAAAACTAAGTTCAAATTGCAGAATGCTGGATGTTAATTCTTTTTTCAGACATTTAACAAGCTTTTTTTGATTGCCTCCTTGGCATCAGATACAATTTTGGGCAATGCATTATACCAACTGAAATGATCTATAAATACACCTCCAACACCAGGCCACAGTGCAAATGCATTCACAAGAGTATAAATTCTAGAAAAAAAAAAATCTGTTGTTTTCTTTTGCTGTGCAGGTTTGACTTGGCAAATCCAATTTCTGCACCGTGAATTCTCAACGCTCTCTTTCCGTCATGTTCTGACAGAATTATCACAAAGGCAACATGCGGAAAGATGATGATTTGCTGTGTTCTTGGTGTTTCACGACACTAGCTTTCCTAGAATAGTGGATTTCTGATTAGAGAGATGCAATTTCAAACTGTTAAGCTGACTTCACTACTATCTAATGAATGAAAATCTGTTCTTTTCCCAAACGAATAAATCTGAAGCACATTCTTACGTGTATGTTCTTCATTGCCGCGTTCCATCTTCTCAGACTACGTGGGCACAGCCTGCCCTGAATTTCTCGCTTGTCCCCAGCTGGAGGAGCACGACGGGCCCTTCACGTTCGCCATCATTTGAAGTTATTTAATTCTAGTTTAGACCTCCATAGTTTATGTCTCCCAAGCTCAGCCAGATCATCCGACCCTTTTATTCTGACACCTGGTTCCCTTTGCCTCGGCACATTTCCTAAGCTCCAGGGTCCTCACGTGTCCCCCCTCCGTCCCTTCAGGCCAGATGCTAACCCCAGTCCCTCCACAGCTGCGGCAGCTCTCAGAACACCAGCTCCTGAAGGCTCCGTCAGTGGCGCTCCTACAGCTTTCCCTCAACAAGCTTTTCTTGGGGGACACGAGCCCTCAGGCACTGGTCTAGACATTACACACACACGAGGGTCACAGAGGCAAAGGCCCTGTCTTGGGGTCACACTGCAGTGGGGAGAAGCAGATAGCAAGATAACACACAGCACCTCGCAGACCAGCTGGACGCGCTGTGGGAGCAGGAGGCAGGGCCAGGCACAGGGGCAATTTCAAACAGGACAGTCAAGAGGGGCCTCCCAGGCACAGTGACACTTCACAGAAGATTTGGGTTAGTGTGGAAGTGAACACCAAGAAAGCGATTTTCAAGCAGAGGTCATAGCAAGGCGGATGCATCGTGGGAGAAGTATGTTTCTTGCATTTGGGGCAACTTCAAGGAGACCAGCGTGTAGAGAGGAGGCAGGAAGTGGATAGAAATAAAGGTCACAGAGACAGGTTGGGCAGATGACCCAGCTGTGTAGTTCCGGTTCACCTGTGGGTTGGGAAGGATGGCAACGGAGAGAGACCTGGTCTGATGTATATTTGGGCATTTGGGAAGAGAGGCAGGGGTTGGACCACTGGTGGCCTTCCAGGGAACATAAGCCCTTAATATTTCTTTTTTCGTTCTTTTTTTTTTTTTTTTTTTTTTTTTGGCTGGCACTGGGTTTGAACCCTCCAACTCCAGTATATGAGGTCAGCACCCTACTCCTTTGAGCCACAGGCGCCACCTGGCCCTTAATATTTCTATGCCCCTTTTTTTACGTGTCTATCTTTATTTCATTTTCTTCAAACCCATTAGTTTATGTTTATCATTCAATGCATATTTTCATTAATTTAAAAAATTCCAGTGAACCTTCAGCTTTCAGTAACCCTATTTACTAAAATCTCAGTTCTAAAATTCTGAAAACTTTCTACACTAATGCTCTACAGAGAAAATTCAAATCTTTTTTAAAATGCCACTTTATAGTTTTTAAATACAGCACATAAAATTGCTAAAAAACTGGCTTGTATTTCGTTCTTTGCCATTTACCTTTTCCGTCTGGTAAACTGTCCTAATATAGTCCTCAGTTTTCTGAAGCAGCCAACTCACCTCCCCTAGGAGTCTACTCCAGAAAACAATCTACCTGTTTTGGGGGGAAAGAAGGAGAGTCCATTAGACATGAACTCCTTTAAACTTTCCACTCTCACGCTAATAAATCCATCTGCATCTGACCAAACTTCTAACTCTCTCCCCAAAGTCTTGAAAGGTTGAGGTGACCCAAATACATTCCAAAGGAACTTCCCCGCTGTCCTTGGACTGACTTGCCTCCTCAACTCTTAGGGAACTTCCACGTTTTAAGATGATCTTACAAGTGAACATGATGATAGTAAAACTCATTATGGGAAACCCTAATATTTACATTTGGACAATTCTCTTTGCAGAGTGATCTACATACATGCTCTCATTTAAGGCAATCCCAACTGTAATTATAACGCTCTTTAGGTAATAATACTGTAGTTTAAAGAAACTCAGCAGCCTCCAGGGCACTGCAGCTCCCCTCCCTCATGGCAACTGAGATTTCCACCTTGAATTTTCATCCCTTTGGCTTCAACAATGTACAAAGGACCTGGAAACCCTCCTGTCTCCTGTGACTGTGCCCGCCTCAGAGAGCTCACCTGTGTCTAGTTGCTCTTGTTGTCACACAGAGCCATCTGGAGGCATGCCATCTGCCTTGTCTTCTTTTGTTTTTGTAGATTTCGTTACAATCAGTAAGTGGATAAGCCCGGCACCTGCAGCTCAGTGTAGATCTTATTCTCCCAAATGTAATTTGATTAATCTTCTCTAGTCACCTCTCTCCTCCATCTATCTGTGTGCAGAGCCTTTAAGTCTGTTTCACAAGTGACACAGGAAGCCACTTAGGAGGATGAGCACTGCCTGTCACTCTGTGTCCCCAGGACACACAGGCTCTACCTTATCCAGCTGACTGACATACGTACACCCAGTAGTGTTCACTTACAATGTTTTTCTGTTTTTCTTTTTTTACTTATGCATGTGTTTATTTGGTTTCCACTTTTGGCCTTCACAAAATTAAAAAGGCTTAAAATTTAATAACAATCACAAAGTTTAAGGTAAGGACTAGAAACAAAACCTTGTAAAGAGCAAATGAAGATAAATGCATTCAGAAAAGAAATCGGATGATTGCTGCAATGAAATATTGAGCAATAATAATAATGCAAAAAAGTAACATTCACATTGTCAAATAAAAGTATGTCTGTCATAGAGTGCTTTGACTCTGAGGGTCAGTATGGAGTCATCAGTAAACTTATTATTTTTTTCCCAAAGTCTCAAAAAATAGACAACTAATATTTATAAATAAAAATAAAAGATAATTTCAAAAAACAGACCATGCCAAATCTTATAGATAATAGAAAAAGAAGAAATACTTCAAAATCATTCTACTTCATCTGGATACACCTGATATTAAAATTGGAAAAAAATATATTATTATAAAGGGGAAATTACAAACATATTTCACTTATAAATGAGGAGGAAATATCCTAAACAACATACTAACAAGTTGAATCAAAAATTAATGTTTAAGTAATGTACTTTGCAGTTACGGTGATTTTCAACTGAGTAGTTCGAAGAGGAATATGACATAGGATTTTGTTACTTGAGAAGCATCGTGAAATGTTGTCATGTGATGTTCGATGCCTTTCTTTACAGCAAACAGTGGAAAGCAACTAGGATGAGGGACTAGAATTGTGTTCTGGAGCCGTCCCCAAGTTATGGCACACTTGTGAAAGGACAGCACTTCCCTGCCAGGAGTTCCCTTGTACATAAAAGGTCGTGGCATTTTCAAGGAATGTGGCATTTAATTATAGAGGATAAGAGATCAGTTGTATTTAGTTGTAAGATATGAAGACAGGATCTGCTCCATCAGTCCTTACAATGGCCCACTGTTCCCAGAGCGTGAGCTGAGAACTCACCTGAGGTCCCCACTGTCTGTCCTTCCCACTGTCAGGCCCAACGTCCCAGGTTAGCTGACCTTGCCTCAGCCATACTCCTTTCAGCAAGCAAGATATTCAAGTAGCATTAGCTGGGTGGTAACATTATCATTCTGTTTTGAAATGTTTCCCGTCTCTTATCTAAACCTTTTGTCTGAGCTGATTTTTATATTCTGTTTGTTTGAATTAAAAGAAAGATTACTGCACTGTGTTATCACCACATGTGTACCATCGTGGGTAGTTATTTCATTATAACCATACGTATATGTGCTTCTCATAAGGGATCTGAGTTACATGCAAATTCACCCTAAAGATGTTCTCAGGAAGGTGTCTCATCCCTAACCTGGGACATATTCACTGCCCTAACCTGGGGAATGGGATGCGTGCACTGCCCTAACCTGAGGAATGGGACATGCACTGTCTAATCTGGGGGACGGACACATGCACTGCCTTAACCTGGAGAATGGGACGCATGCACTGCCCTTATTCTTGGGACTCTCGCTCAGACCTGATTTGAGACTCTAACACAATCAGGAGCCCTCCAGAATGAGACTCACACTCACAAGCCTGGGCCAGGGCCAGGTTCCAGCCCAGGATCCCAGGGTGAAGGTGAGGGTGATCTAAGGTGCCAGGGCCTACCAACAGTGTGTTCACCCCAGGACTTCTGCCCCAGAAGCAGTTTATTTCCGCAAAAGTGACAGTTGCACAAGGGCTGAAGGAGATGCTACAGGTGAAACAGGGCAGCTTAGGCAGGCTTCAGTCCACAACAGTCACTGAGCATTGG